>CAJNSZ010001897.1:0-20017 GCA_905329745.1 Rotaria sp. Silwood2
GAGAAGAAAGGCCCATGGGCCCTTGTCCTTTTGGGCTTTTTCTAATCTCATTGGACTCTACTTATGGGCAAAATATCGGCTTAAAAGCTTTGAATCACTTCGAACGGTTCCCTCGTAAGATAATTAAAAAAAAAATTTCATCAAAGATATTCATCTATCAACATTAACATGTTGAACATCTCTAGACCTCATTGATTGTTACATCTGCTTATCTTTATATATTTGCTTCACTTGAAAGAGCTCTGTATTCACTGTATTTTCTTCTATTTTTATACAGATTTTTGAATGCGGTTTAGTTCATAGGACAGTAGATGTTGACTATCCTAGTTATATTCAATGTGGGTAGGTCAAGAATATTATTTTCATTTAAAAAAAACAGGAACTTTCTTGCATTAGATGGTGGCGCGCACCTGAAATAGGACTTTGTGAGAGATATAATGGTGATAAAATCGATATATGGTCTACCGGTTGTATAATGGCAGAACTCATCCTGCTTCGACCAATTTTTCGAGGAACAAGTTATATTGATCAGTTAGACAAAATATTTGATATTATCGGTACACCAGACTTAGCAATATTAAATGATACATGCACACCAAGTTTGTATCAAAACGAAAACATAGAACAGATGATATAGTTCATGTTTTTTGATATAACTCGACAAATATTCTATATTACTTATTATTGTAGCTACAACTGCTTATATTAGCCTATTGCCATCAAAAACAAAAAAAGACTATAATGAATTGTTTGGATTCAAATATGATCCAGTAACAAACACATTAATATCAGGTGTATCACCAGAAGGTACATCTAGAGAAATAAATCACTTTCATTTATTTTAATTCTTTATAGGTATTGATTTCCTTGATTATCTGTTAACTTTTGATCATCGTACACGTCCAACTGCTGAAGATGCTTTATGTAAAATATCATCAGAAAATCATAGATTTATGTTATTTTCTATCGTATATTTTTTATTTAGCTCATCCATTCTTGAAGACTTTCCACGATCCCATGGATGAACCAACTAATGAATTTTTAGTTGATGAACATCAGGCTAAAATATATAGTACGGCAGAATGGAAATGTAAGTCATTTGAATAAAAAAAATATCATCTCTAATAGTTGAATATTGTTTTTTCTAACAATGTTTATGTTTTACGTTGTTTGTTGTGAACAATTGATAGAGATAAATTCGATTGATCTTTTAGTTGTAATATAAAACAATTTGACATTATTATTTTTATTTTAGCAATAATATGGCAAATGATAGAAGGGTTTGTACCACCATCTTGGATTAATGATAAAGACGATATTGCTGATGATTGATGAGATATGACAATAAATAACATAAAAGTATAAATCGTTCCAACTTTTAAATTCTCAAAACATATTGATTTATGTTGTTTTTTTTTCGTTTTTGTCCTTGTTCTATATATAATCATGAATTGTATTTTTTCTTATTGCTGTATTGTTACATTAATCTATTCGTTTTTATCGAAATATTAATTAAATAATATTAAAAACTTGATTCTCTGTTAATTTCATTGATATTTTACAATATAACATCATTGTCAATTTTATTGTTTAGAAAAATTGAAGCGATATTTTAACAAACGAAAGAGATTGCAATTGCATTCTAGTCAAAATATCAATCCTCAATCAAGAAGTATAATATTATTATGCCAATAAAATGCATTTAGCTATGCGTTACATTGAAATACAATGATCGGCAAGAATATGTAAGTGTTATTATATAGATAAAAAAAAAAAGAAATTAATTATAGAGGATTAGTGAAGATGATATCCTAGTGAAAATACTTATTAAGTAACTAAGAGTTTCTAGTGTGGGTTCTCTTATTACACACATGAGTATTCGAAGAACTTTATATATATATATATATATATGCACTCCGATGAGCACTTGTACAAGATGTTCTTTAGAGTTTTATGCTTAGACAGATATATGAGCAGTCAATGTGGTATTCGTTCTGGTTATTATAGTAGAATATCCAGCAAAACACTTATGCACTAGTATAGACAAAAATAAATTGAAATTATATAATAAAAGAAAACGATGCAAAAGCAATTTTTCGTTTTCATTAATTAACTTCTTTGGTGAGATTAAAATTTTTGAAAACATCTTAATGTAGATTAGTTTTTGTTTCATTTCTTAAATTTAGATAAAAATATTTCGTTCAAATATAATTTTTCAGATTGATCATACAACACTGTGGAACAATAAGCAGTTAATGACTTTCATTATGCATCTGTCGGATTTCAAAATAAAAAGATACTTGAATAAATTATAAATACACAGTTTAAGAAATCTTTGGTACTACTGAAGATAGATATTTTCTTTGCTTTTATTTATTTTTTTTTGAAAATAAAATCATATTTTTAAGATTCTTCGCTAATAATAAAGATTTTTGTGTCCATATTTTTAGCGTTAAAGTATATGAAGTTAATGTTAACCTTGCCAATTTTTCGTTATGTCTGACTGCATTTTTTTAAAATTTTGGTATCAAATATGAAGTAATGTAGTACAACGGAAGAAACCAAAAAATATGCTTATAAGTATTTTATGCAGGCCAACAAATTACACAAAAACTATAGTAGATAGTACTACTCACAAACTACTCAATTTTACACATCGAGTACTTATTTAGTACTCGACTATCAGTATCTTCACTAGGTTATGAACTAAAGACAAGAGATATCATCAAGAAAATAGAAATCAATATGAAACAGAATAAATCTTTCATCGAACAATGATTAGTGCTTCTAAGGACATTACTATTTACGAAAGAGTAATCTGTTTAATTTCAGATATGGCGCAACTATTAGAAAGCAATATGTCAATCTCACAAGGTCATAGATTAAAGATTATCTTGCTAGTCTTTTTTTTTCTTAATTCAAGATACAAGTTGATCGGGAAAATTGTCAACCATTTTGTTTATATTAAGCATTCTTGCCATAAAAATCATGAATATTCGAGACGTACATTCAATACATAGACTGTTCATTGCTAAATGGTTTATTATTAATTTTATTCTATAATCCAAGTTTTAGGTAGATGATAAAACTATTCTTGCCACTCGATAAGTTTAACTAAAAGGACGTTTTTAAAACCTTTTCGATCATTAATGTACGTAACCATATAATTTCCTTTAGCATACATATAATTTTAAATGATATGATCACACAGATTTTAATACATAAGGTTAACTAAAAGTTCGTAGAACGATGTTGAAACTTAATTACTATCAAAAGATTTATTGCATAAATACAAAATAAGATGTCTTATCTATAATACAGTGAATCTGTGAATATTCCTCATCCAGAATTCAAGTTTATTTCTGAATTCCGTACGGTTTCCTTCCTTTCTCTCATATATTCTCTGATGTCAGGCACTTAAAAATTGCATTTAACGGTATGTATTGAATACGAGATTGTTCATTGAGTTAGATCATACGATTCACTCAGTTATTTCCTGTGAATAACTAAACATAGCTCTTTCGTGATATACCAAACGAGGCTTGTTCACATATTTGCTGTATTGTAGATTAGACATCTTACTATGTATTTATGCAATAAATCTTTTGATATTAAGTTTATTGTACAAATTTCAAAATTGTTATACAAAATTTTGGTTAACCCAAAGTAACTGATACCGATGATCTATCTCCATTGTCTATAATCCCATCTGCTATCATCAAAAGCCCCATTATTATGGTCATAGTGTATATCGTTGAATCCGGTAGAGTTCAGTAATCTATAACTGATAATGTATTTTTATTTTTATACTATCTTGTAGCATTATTGAAGAGCTTTTGAATGATGTATAAATTGACCTAGTGATCTATTCCCATAGTATATAATGTGACTATTTCGTAAGAGAAAAATTAAAAATTTTCATGCGAGCAATTTTTCCTCTTAATAATTTTTTACCTTTGGTTACCATCTAAACGTGTAAAATCCTTCTTTTGTTGCTATCTGCCAAAATAATTAGTCATTGTCTATAGTTAAAATGGTGACATGACTATAGATGTACTTATTTACGACTAATCGACACTGACTTTGGAAAGATATAAAAAAAAATTCAATCTACACATGTTTTGATGTTTTGCAAACCAGCTAAACGAAGAAAAAAAAAAGGAATGATGCAAGTTGTGTATAGAAAGGCCTTCATATTTTTTTCGTTCTACTACACACACGTGTACCTTTCCATTAGAATCAAGAGTTATGAAATTACACAAACGATAGCAAAGTATTTCAAAATGCACACATGTCAAAAGAAACAGTAACAATCTCTAATCGAATGAGTTTCTCACTGCACACGATACCTGTCGAGTTAGTGTATCGAATTTTGGACCATTTAGATAAGTTAACGATTTTCTTAACGTGCACAAATGTCTGTACAAGACTCAATGCCATTGTAGATACCTACCATCGATATCAGGTAATATTTGTTATTATTGGATAGAGTCATATATAAGTCATCTTTGAAGCAGAATGTCTTTTCAGAAACATGTTATTTTCATTGATTTTTCTCTATTGCAAAAAAATAATTTTCAAAACTTGAAGCAATATTTAGTTGATGGTATTAGGTATGTGGTGACCACGTGGTGCGGGGTGATGCGCACCACCCCAACTATTGAAAATTTTCGTTATTTTCCAACAAAAATCTGTATTATTATTAAAAAAACGATCATCAGATAGAAAAATGAGATTTTGCACCACCCCAACTAGTAAAAATTTTGTAATTACAGCCTCTTACGTCCAAAACTTTCTTGAATACACCCTGAAGTTTTGAAAAAAATTTTTTGCACCATCCCATATTTTTTCTGTTCGCCACATCCCTGAGTACGGGCAGTATCATAGTTAATGTAAATAACAATCGCGTAATCTTTACCTACTCAATCTGAACGATTCTATTTCATGAGTAAAGCTTATCAGACCTACTGCAATCCTAGAGATTTTAATGGCACAATAAAAGAGAGAATCGTACTAATATTCCCCAGTCTTCACCTATTCATGACGAAGAGAGAACAGGATGTAAACAAATTTAAAAAAAAACATCTGATTTTAACTAGTTCAATCCAGTCTTTGTTACACTCGGCTGCTCTTTCTAGCAACAAAATGTTACGTGGAAGAATTATTTAGCTATTCACTAGCTAATTTCAAATAATGTTCATTTTATTGAGAAAATATCCAAAGAAAGAGTCGTTTATTAAGCCTGTTCAAATATCTCATACTATTGAATCCACAACATGTAACTAAATTACACTATTACTGATGGAACAAGCACCGACTCGATCTACATCAATAGAGCAGCATATTACTGCTTATATTCAACATCTCGAAAGTGTAAAAAACCTTCATTGATGTCGAATGCACTCAAAATTAGTAATCATTTATTCTGACAGATTTGTGTTAGTGGACAGAAATACATATGTTCGCCATTTGCTCTGTAGCGAGTTTTTCTTGCTTATCTTCGTAGAATGATAAACTTTTGTAGTGCATTTCTTTATTATTTTCGCTTTCATCTTGTTTTGTTATAGGAATTAGATACATTTTACCTTGGAGGCCACCAATTTGATTCACAAAGAATGAAACTTCTCGCCACTGCTCTTCTACAAAATATAGTAAAATTTCATCTTTTTAATCTAATAATCGCTCATTTTTTCACATAGACACTCACTACACTCTACCTTCAATATAATCAAATTAATTCGCAAGGAGCTGATTATCTAAGCAATGCTCTAATTTATAATAAAGTAACATTTATTCCATTGCTTCTTTTCTCTTTTCGTCCTCATACTCACTTATTTTGTCACACAGACACTCGTTACACTTCAACTTCAATATAATCAAATTGGTCCACAAGGAGCAAGTCATCTAGGCCATGCTCTACAAAAAAACACAGTAAAATTCTTTCTCTTTGTATCTATTCTCATTCTACGATATACTCATTATTTTACACAGGCACTTACTACCTTAAACCTTTCGTACAATCAGATTGTTGATGAAGGAGCCGAGCAACTGGTTAATGCTCTAATTCAAAACAAAGTACTGTGCCATTTTTTCTATTCTCCTCTCAGTTTGTCACTATTCATTTTTTCAAACAGACTCTCACTACGCTTGACCTCCGAGTCAATCAAATTACTTCACGAGGAACACAATATCTCGCCAATGGCCTATCACAAAACAAAGTAGTCTTGTATTTTCTTCGTTTCATTTTTATTGTATTGCTTCTTGATTAATTTATATAGACACTTCTCACTCTTCATCTTTCATGGAACAATATTGGTGATCAAGGAGCTGAATATCTAAGTAATGCTCTCTTAGACAACAAAGTAACATTCTATTTTCATCTTTCTTCTCTCGCTCATTATTTCATACAGGCACTTCTCACACTTGGTCTTGAAGGCATTCAACTTGGTGATCAAGGTGCTAAACATTTAGGCAATGCTTTACTTCAAAACAAAGTAACATTCGTTTTGCTTTTACGACTTATTCCTATTTTCACATAGACACTGACTACACTTCGTCTAAGAGAGAATCGAATTAGTATTCAAGGAGCCGAACATCTAAGCTATGCTCTATTAGACAATAAAGTAACATAGCATTTCCTTCTACTCTCCTCGCTCTATGAATTATTCATTATTTTATACAGACATTCACCACACTTGACCTCCCCTACAATCAAATCGATGACAATAGAAAACAATATGTCAAAGATATATTCAAAATGAATCCGCAGATAAAACTAAATTTGTAATTCGTACGAAGAAAAACTATGGCTGTTAACAAGGACACTGATTATTCATTGATATAAAAGCTTTTACTACATTTTAACTAAGTATATGCTGTATTCATGAATATTCATATTTTAAATCCCATAAATGAAGATCAAATTGAGCTCTAGTATTCGATATGTTGACTATTTATCTTATGTATCAAAAAAATCTGTCGAAGCTCATTTTTAGCAGCTGATCCATAGTTCATCATATCATTGGCTAAGCTTTACGATCGAGGTAGATTACCAAATCATCAATTTGTTTGTATAAATCAATTTTAATTTCTAGAAGTGCGTGGATATGAATGTGTGCAAATAGAAAATATCTGTACATTCACACGTCACCAAAACCGAAGTTTAAAGAATAAATAAGAAAGCTTTTCAAATGAAAAATCGAAATGAACTATGAATAAGCCTTTGATGAAAAAAAGTAGGTTTTATTGTAATCTATACAATTTAACCTCACTGTTTTGCGTTAGTTCTAACGAAAACATTAAATTTATTTGATGAAAAGAACGTAAGAAAATCAAACTTATTAAGCAAACGCATATTTTTTAATTGATTTACGAAGCTTAATAGAAAATATTCACAATAATTGCATGAAATAAAGCTTTTAATTTACAATTAATCAGATGTTATTCACATTGTCAGTTTGGAATCATTATCGGAAGGAAAAAGTTGTTTTGTTCGAGGTCAAGTCAAAAAATGTTGTCATTTATTCTGATATTGAAGATGATTTGACTTATTGGAATAGTTCGACAAGAAGATACTTCTTTAAACGAATAATAAGTAACATATTAGTTATATAGCGACAGGAACTAAATGATAAAGAGAGAAGTTTCATAGTTGCAGATTTTTTTCCGTTAAACTTCTATTTGTATTTATTCTTATCTTAGAAAAGAAGTCGAGATAAAAATGCAAAATATTGGCAACTAGGTTTTCTTTCTGCTTCGTTTTTGTGAATAAGACAACAGACAGAAAATGAGAACATTTTGAGAGAGCTATTCTCAGTCTAGTATACAATCGATGAATATCACTCTAGTCAAGTCTATATATGATTGAAGAAAACTTGATTCAATCTGCTTAATCTAGATATAAATGAACTGAGATATATAATACAATGATCATTTGAAGTGCATGCATCTTGATACAGACTTTCATCTATGAAAATGAGCACAGTGTAAGAAACATTTTTACGAACAAATACTAAAATAACTTTATTAACAGTAAATAAACCACAGCTATCACATTACAACAGAAGTAAGTCGATATCTTTAAATCCATATTAGAAATCTGAAGCTTTTTCTTGCATAACTTTTACTTTTGATAGCGAAAAAAATTAGCTTTATCTTGTATTCTATATATATAGATACTTTGGATAAATTACAAAGTTTTCGACTTTTGTTATTTTTGACGAAAACATCCCAATACAGCCGCTATCGTAAGAATTGATGACAGATGTTTCCAATGATATATCAACAAATTTTCTAGGCAAAGATAAAAAAGAATAAAGTGAAAAAAAAATTGGATAAATAAACGAACCTTCTGGGAACAAAATCAGGATTTTAGTTGTTATCACAGGGTTCTTTTGTTTCATGACACACAGAGTTCACAAGAGCAGTTATATATCCTACTTCGTTTCACAAAAGTTGGATGAGACGTCCGAAATTTTTCATTAGGTAAGAATAAAAAATAACTTGCTTAACAACAGTGCCGTCATAGACTATATGTGGACTCCCGTTTCATTTAATTGTTCTTCTAAAACTTTTTTACACATTGTGATATGACTTTCATACATGATAACAGAATTAATGATTAGAAAGAAGCGTTTTTTAAAAGAGCACAATTATTGAAATTCCAAAACCTAAAAAAAAGTTGATAGATCTTGCAGACCTCCAAAAAATTGTCGAAGGATTAAGATTCAACCAAATCAAAACCGCTAATTGTACCAACAGCAGAAGAAATGACACAAACGTCTAGTTTATTCATTGGTTATTTTAAATTAAAATACTTGCTTCATTGTATTTTTAAATATTTCTATATTCTGATTAAAAATATTATCATTTGTAGTATTGCTGCAGTATTTAGTAGGTCTCTAAATATTTTTATGCGAGAAATTAATGTCCTATACGTTTCCTATATAGTAGAGGACGGTCGTTATATTTGTCAGCCTGTTAATTCCTATGTATTCGTGTATTTTTTCCGAACGCTGCTGCGACCTCAGAGAATTGGTAAGATCATTATTGTTTTCCACTGAGATAACATCATGTATTGAATCAGCAGACATAATATAGTAATAATATACTCTGCGCAAGAATAAATCTGTCTCTAATACATAAAACAAAATATTCAAAATGCATATAACTAATCATATAAGATATTTTATTCAAATTGCATTTACTTTTAGACTTTTCATGTTGATCAAATATTTATGCCGTCGTTGTGATGTAATGAACGTTAAAATGAACTACAATCAATAGAATGAAGGTTTTTTTAAAATACTTTTTTGAGTAGAAATGAATTACGCATAAATGGAACACAAAACGAAATTCGTTGTTATAAATGAGGTCGTATCGCTGACACTTGTTAAAGATCTGACTTGAAAAGTATTAAATTTATTGGTCATTATGAATGAAAGCCAGACGGTATTACACTCGTAAATGAAATTTAAAGATTGAAAAAGGGAAGTTGATTGCTATTTTGAAAAATTAAAAAACACGTTTCATTTCAACTGTATCTGATAATTCAACTTATCTAGAACTGTTGAATAGAATTGATTTTCGAACGAAAGCTACAAATATTGAATAAGTAATTTGTTCAACTGATTAACATATCCTGCAGAAATTAGCATTCGTCAGTTTAAGTAGACATAACTAGCTCGTTTAGATTTGCTAATAACTTTCTGTCTCAAATAGTTTTCAACAATTGAAAATGTTGTAGCTTGCAAATATCTGGGGATGAGCACAGTTCTTTCTCCTTATTATACGCTAACCTTCTTCAAATATTTAATGATGTCTACCTTCGCAACATTCGAAATGTATCGTATGATGCTTTGAATTTTCACTCTATTGACTCACTCTCATCTTTCATTAATATTAAGTCAGGCAGTTAATGAGTATAAAACTTACACTTATCTATTCCAATTTACCGTTCATAGAATTTATCATTGTGATCGGTATAAACTACATTTCAGAAATGTACTGATAGTACCATCATCTCAGTAAATGATATTTTCTATTAAAGTAGGTAGGTTTACTTTTAATAGCTCAAAGAAACCAATAGAAATACATGTTGCCGATGTATGAGTGTGAGTGTGGGTGTGGATCATGTGTTTCTCTACATCCACCTACACCTCACACTCACGCCCCACAACCCACACACACATCCTAAAAAGTAAACCCGATCATGCTTGCCCTTGAGTTTTTGTGCAGCACGATCCAATTGCTGACAGTAGAGATCGGCAGTGACGGTACATCCATCCGGTAGCAACTCTCCATAAATAATTTCTTAAACACCCTACCAGACACTCAACATCATTTTCATCGGATGGAGATCGTTTTTCGATATTACTGTACCGGTTTGACCAACGATAAGCCGTTGACGCCTGCGCGTATAATTAATATAGAGCATCTACTTTTCATTATCAATAATGAGGTTGCGAAGCCATTCGTAGTTACGATGAAATGTCACTAAATCCATACAAACATCAAGTCGGTATTGAAACTGATGGGCTGATAATTCCTGGGGTAGGATGTGAGTGTGGATGTGGGGTGTGGGTGGGTATTTTTTTTTTTCATGACACCCACGCCCACACCCACTCACTCTCTTCTTAAACGTTTCTTAAGATTTCCTATCAAATATCTGAAGTTAGACATACATAAAAAGGATATATATGTATATTGTATAGATACTATCATAAAAATGTTATTTTTCTAGCTATTTTCTGGTTGATTCTAATGTTGAAGTAGTTTGCATTATTATGTTGAATATATTCCTATGTTTCATTCAATGAAGTTATCAATAGAGTATAATGCATTTTCAATAACAATTTCGATGCTAAGTTTTAAAAGAAAAGCTTTTCTATCTGTTCATATCCAAATAAATATCGTTTTTCTTTATTTTAAAATATCTCAGCCAATAAAATTATATTTTTAAAGTTACTTTTCTTTTTTTTTCCGAATGAAATCGATGAATGTAGACAAAGAAACATCACGATTTCTCGCTCATTACATTCAATGCAAAATTATATACTCTTACAGAAGTCAATTGATTCTATTTAATTCAATAAATTTCGTCATTTGGAAAATAATCATAGAAAACAAATAACAAGCAAGCATTTGTATATATATATATATCAATAAAAATCTAGTTTTAAAGTCAAAAAAGAACAATATCTAGTTGTAATAGTTTGCTAATGAATGAGAGACTTTTTTAACTCTCATTATTATATATACGATGCCAAACTTGAAATTTGAGAACTCTGTTGAATTCAAATTACAAACTTGACAATTCCATTTTTCTTCACAATATCGTGTGTTCCATTGAAAGATCTTAGAATTCAATTTAATGAAAACACTCGAATATTTTTTTTAATTCATCCTACTCTCGTCATGCATAAAATTTTATAAAAATACCGATGTTAATCTTAGAAAGAATCAATCTTTGAATTCAGATGTTGAAAATCCTCGTATCCAAAAAAAAAATCATAAGTTTTTGATTAGTTTCTAAGCAAAAGTTAATCATTCATTCATTACGAAGTAAAATATATTTGAAGGTGCTATAGATGAAACTCGAATAGTATTGTTCAGAAATTGTTCGGCTATAAATATTAGTCAAAGAATCATCGAAATCGAAGTAAAAATCGGTGAGAACCTTTGATTTAACTGTCAAAGTTAAAATTCATTAAAATTATATATTTATCTCACACAGAAGCCAATCAATAACGATTTAGGACTCTTCGAACATCTAGTGTAAACTTTCTTATCGAAAACAGAAAGTTCAAGGAAAAGATTTTTTGTTCCATATTGTTTGTAAAAAACATTTTTTTCTTATCTTCTGAAATAATCTAAATATAGAGGTAAAAAGGTAAAGATGGAAAAAAGTCTCTTGATTCGTCCAACATGTCTCTTTTTTTTCTATTCTCTATTTGAGAAGATATTTAAAAAAATGCCAATGCTTATATTGAATAATGGATTGCTACGAATTTCAACTATATTTCATTTTCTGTCTATTTTAGTAAATCAATTCTTATGTGAAAGAGTAGGATTTAAGAAACGTATTTGTAAACGTATACTTTTCGTTGTTTAAAAATATTTCAATGAATAGGAAACTTAACTTGTATGAATTAGATATTTACTAATCGATGAAATTTTGTTGAAAATATTTTATTTATACTTGTAATTTCTATGAATATTTTTACAATAAGTATTAATCGCATTTTTTATATGCAACACTGTTTTTGTTTCAATTATATAAGAAATTTATGAATTAGTTACAATTCAACTAAAATTATTGATGATTCTCTGAATTTGATTTAAGAATAAATGTATTCTTCATTCATTTTAGTGATCTATTGCATAATCAAAGTCTGTCATAAACCAAGCAACTGGCGATATATTTCGTAGTAAACTCAATAGTTTAATTGAATTCATGAAACAAATTAGTTGCTTTCAGAGATCAGAAAAAAAAATTTTCACTACAGTTTCACATTTATAACTACAATATCGAAAAATGATCCGTTTTGAAAGTACTACAATTCATCGATATTCGATTTTAAAAATGAAACATTTAAATTAAGTAGAGACTGGTAATAGACGAATGAACATGAACTAGAGAAAAAAGTAGAATGATGCTAATCTATATGTTGTAAAATAAAAAATAAATCGCAGAAAATCGATACATACAATAGAAATGTTTATGATAATTATTCGATAATTTTTTTACTTTCTTGAAAGTATAACATTCAAGAATATAGAATTTAAGTTTCTGTAATCCTAATTAGAAAACTATATCTAAATTCCTCTTACGAATATTTCTTGAAAATTATCAACGATGTCCTAAAACTTTTGATTCTTCTTTTTAAATTGACGTTATCTCTATCAAATATATTTGTGAATAGTTTATTGAGGCGATGGCCATTTTGCTTATAACGATGAAGTATTTTACATTTCACATTTCTTGTAAAAAAATAAAATATGTTGGTAACGTAGAAATCTTGCATTTTAAAACATAAGTTGACAATTGATCAACTAAAATATTGAATGTCAAGCATACTCTCTCATGTAAAATATGCAACTTTTTTAATCTTTCTGTTTCCTTTTGGGTCTCAAAATCGAATCAATTTTTGAGGGCCCGGCCCGATTCACAACGAATCTAATAAGAAATAAACTTTTACATGGCAGAAGTCAACGATCATTGAAGTTAGAGTGGCTCTTGTTTGTTATTTTACTTTATATTTAAATTTCTTAAATTTTAACTTAAGAATAGAATTAAATTTTGTTGCAATCATATGGAAGCAAAGAAAGTACAAGTCACATATTAACTGTTATAAATTCGTCATATGTTGTCAACGAGACCTAACTATTTCATGCTAAACAAGCGAGATAAATGAATGAAGAAAAATGAGAACCTTTTTCATCGTTCTGCATAATGTTGTGCTGAATACATTTATTTGTATTGCCTAATACATCTTCAATAACTCGAAGTTTATTGTGGATTTCCTTGTAGAATATTACAAAATTTCAATGCTTTGTGCAGTGTTTCAGAAATTCAGTAATAAATTTCTGATCGTTTCATACAAGACTATTTTAAAAGAAAAGTAATGTATACCGGGTGTGGGTGTGGTGTGTGGGTGAGTGTGGGTTTGTGATGATGTGGGTGTGGGAGTATGAGGGTGGGTGTGCGTTGGTGTAGGTATGGGTGTGGTGTGTTGGTGTGGTGTAGGTGGGTGTGGATGTGTGAAGGTATGGGTGCGGGTGTGGACGTGGGTGTGGGTGGGTGGTGTGAGGTGTGGGTGTCTCACACACACTCACACTGCCTATACACCCACACCCATACCCACATCCACACTCACACCCCCTATACACCCGCACTCATACCCTCATCCACACAGCATATGAAAAAGCCCCCAAAAGCTAGGCTCTTGGGTACGTTACATAAACGCATACTTTGTCATAATATTTACGCAATTCTACTTCCTAGAACTTCAACGTCATACTATCATTCAAGCACTATTACAACAACCGAAATTGAGCCCTGCATCGACTTCTACTATACATTGACCAACCCAGATATCCCAAACGAAACGGCGTACTTGTACACATAAGAACACATCTACATAAACTACACAGATGCAAGTACAATAGACTAGAACTTACATTACATGTGAGTAGGGCTGGGAAGTTACCGTTCCCAAACCATTACCCGGTAACGGTTCCTATGGAAGGAGTTACCAGTTACCCAGGTAACGGTAACGGTAACGGTAACTTCCCACCCCTACATGTAAGCCACACATCACAAATCAACACCCGCCTGACACAGTAAAACTTCATGATTCTCAAAAAACTTTTCTTCCACATTTCGCAGCTTTGATTCTTGATTTTCGAACAATTTCCAATTAAACACACAGATTATTCGAGAATATCTTCGAAATTTTGTTGGCTTTTAGTTATTTATACTATTTACCCGATAAATACTAATTTGTGAATGATATTAGTTTGAGAGTCTTCTTCTGAACTTTCAACTATTTTATTTGCAACAGGAAAGTTATTACTTTATTGAGTAGCATCATATTACCAATCCAAAACAATTGATAAGTTTAAGCTTCTAGTACTTATCGAAACCGGTCTTGTTACCTAAAATTGATTATAATAATTATTACTTATATAATCATACCTACATCCTTTAACATCTTATACTAAGCAATTGATAATTGACCACCTTAGCTCTGGTCGAAACACGTGTCTTGCTAACTTCATAATTTGATTTGATTTTCGAATCATTTCTAACTAAACACACCCACGCCCACACCCGCTCGGTGGGCGAGGATTTCTTACTCCAGCAGTAATTAATGAAGTAAATATTCGATTAACTGAAGAATAACATCAGCTATTAAAATTAGGTCCGAAATTCATATTCAATGACCCAAAAACAGCAGCTCGACGATGTACAACTGAGTTGGCTACTTTAAAACGTAAAATAGAAGATTATTTTCTTCGTAAAAAGGTGAGCCCCGGTCGTCCTCTTCAACAATTTATGGCTGAATTAGATGTTCTTCTTCAAACATTACATGACGTTTCAGTAACAAATAAAAATCTTAATAATAATAGAATAACTGTAAGTCAAATAAATCATAATGATATTTTTGAATTAATAAATAGTCAAGCAAGTCAATCGCAATCACAAATAGTTACTGGCATTAAAGTTAAGAAAAAGAAAAATTATGGTAGACTTGTGAAAAGATTGAAGCATACATTCAAATTGGCTAGTGTTAATTTACGTAAATCTGATAAATCTAAAGTATTTCATTTAGGTAAAATTGAAGATTATCGTAAGAAATCCGAAGAATATATGGCGAAAACCCAAGCATATAAATGCTTAGGGACAAATGATCCATTACCGGATTTAATTATGCGAACAAATAAATACTTGTTGAACTTACGATTAGCTAAATGGATTACTCAAAAACATTATGAAAAATTATGTATCAATTCATGCGAAGTTGAGCTGGCTCATTTATATTATTTACCAAAAGCCCATAAGCCAGGTACTCCTCTTCGCCCAGTAGTTTCTGGTCTTAAGCATCCTACAATTAAAATATCAAAATTTCTTCATGAGCTTTTAACTTTATTAGTTGATAAAATGGCCGTAAAAACAACTGTAACTTCTGGCTTTGAATTAATGAAGCAGTTGCAAGAACGGTCAAAGATAAATATGCGTCAAGAAACATGATTTTGTGCAATTGATGTGGTGGATCTTTATACAATGATATCACAAACTGAAGGAGTACTATCATCAAAAAGAATGTTAGACCATTTAAAATTAAAACGTATTAATGGGCTAAGAATTGAAACAATTATTAGATTAAGTCGATTTGTGATGCAAAATAACTATTTCTCTTATGATGGTCAATCTTATCATCAAATTCGTGGAGGGGCAATGGGTTCACCACTTACATTGAATGTTGCTAATTGTTACATGTTCTTTTATGAACAGCAAATTATAAAGCAAATACATAACAGAGACGGACTGTATTTTAGGTATATTGATGATATTTTTATTGTGATAAACTGGCCTGCCCGACATTTATTAAAAGAAATCGACAAATGGAATCATTTTGATGAAAATATTAAATTATCTGAAAATATAGGTATAACAGCCAACTTTCTAAACTTACATATAGAAAATCGAGATGGTGAATTATTTACAACTGTTTATCAAAAGCCATCCTATAAGCCGTATTACCTACCATTTAATAGTATTCATTCGTTGCACATGAAGAAAAATATAATTTTTACTATGTTACTTCGTACTATTTGATATGGCTCGATTTTTCAAGCATATTTAGATAAACGCAAGAAGTTACGGATGGCATTAATATTAAATAAATATCCAAATAAATTTATTGATGAACAATTTACTAATATTTTAGAAAAATTAAATATTGAACAATTGTTAACATCTAATAATTATGCTTAATATGGTCAAAAAGTTATAGATTTTCCAATAAAAGAGATAGTGCCTGTAGATTATGGAAAGACAATGTTTGTACATTTTACATATTGCTCAAATATGAGGACAGTCCCAGGCAAATTTCATGCTTTATGGAATAAATATTTTGGTGAATCTCCAATCAATGATATTGTACCTACTCTTGGTACTCGAAACGCCAATAATCTTCAACGACGATTAGCGCACACAAGATCAGTAAATATATAATATATTGGATTATTTGATTTGCTATGATTATTGAATTGTAGCATAGTCCTAATAAAATAGGCATTTTTTAAGTATTTTTTACCATGAAATTACCGATATTCGCAAAAATTATGATTTACAGTTAATTGAACTTTATGATCTTATAATAAATTAGTTATTTATGGGTGCACATTAAATAATGAATTTAATTCAAAAATTTGAAAAGAAAATCTGACGGCAGAAATGTCATGATACAGATTGCAAAGCTTTTCAAAATATTTAATACAAGATCGAGATTATCAATACATCAAATGTAATGTCTATACCAATAAAAAACATACTCATTCTTGATTTGATATCTTAATATTATTATATTGTATATTTTTACTAAGACTAGTGCTGAAATTATTATTTAAATTAACCTGAATTTAAATATTTACTCAAATTTAGAATAGAATGATGATTAAAATCATGTTAGGTTTTAGCATATCAAATTAATTATATGAAAGCTTCAATGTAACGTCAATTTGAATTAAATTTTTGCAACATTTTTAAATGGCCAAGCAACAAGAACATTTTGAACACAAGCTGAAGCACTTAGATTTATTAAGTACCCGCTTTTTTACTATTGTTTGCTATAAATAAATCTGTGGAACATAGAATTTCAGACACGTGTTCATATGCTTGAATGTTTTTAACACTTTGGACAGTTACTCAGAATTCTGATGTTGTTTATTATATACTAAAATTATAGATTCTTTTTCTTCTGTTATTATGTACCCTTCGCAAATTATTGTTTTGTTATCCTCTTTAAAATGTAGCTTATTATTACAAAGATGATTCTCCCATGGAGAATATTTCTCTTTTATATAGAAATTTGTTTTTATGTGCTTTTTATGGCAATGCAGAGCCCTGATGAGTGTTTCAATATTTAAATAAATAACACAAAACACGTCGGCGAAATTAAACTATGCATTTCTTATAAATTAATTCAAATTCAAGCACATCGATCAAATATTTTATATTCGACATAATAGTCGGTTGCTGAAAAGTGAGAGTTGAAACTAGCAGATTGATTTGTATTGGAGGGATATAGATTGATCTGTTTCTATTTGACTTGTCGTTTTTTGGCCAAGAGATAGATCTTGCACTGAACGCCAGAATGTGTCTTTGTAGGTATTAATTAGCGATCCAGTATTTCTCAGTTCTATCTTCGCTTGAACCTTGACCACTTCATCCATTTCTTAAAATATCGCATTATCTGTTTGATGAAAATATCAAAACTCTTTCTTCTTTCTATACTATTTGATATAATCCAAGACGGAGACAGAAGCCATGTTACTCGACAAGCTTCTTGTTCAATGATTGGCCTACGACGAGAAGATCCCACGAGCTGACTTTATCTATTATCCACGCAAATGTATCACTTTGTTTGCATTTTCTAATCATTGAGATCCAGTCTCGACGATATTTTGGAACGAGTCCATCAGATCGAAGAGGAGAACAAGTCACTTGGATCAGAAAACCAGGAATTAAGAGAAGAGTTACTTTCCTGAATAAAGTGTCAGTGCTATCAATTGCAGGCCACAGTTATAGACAATGATGAAAATGCGCATTCGACACATGCAGTTATTTATTACTTTTCATTTAGTTTTCAAGATATCAGCTTTGAATCAAGTATAGATCGATGTTATCAAAGTTAGGCTGGAGGCAGCAGGTTATAGGCAAAAAATGGAAAAATCAATCAATACTCAATGAAAAATTACATGATAACTCAGTTTCGGTAGTCTGGATAAGTAGAATGATCTTGATCATGGTCAAGTTCACGCATGGCAGCAGCAAATTCCAAAGTACGGTCTCGAAGCTCATTGGTATTCTTAACTATATCCATGCTTAGCTTGACGAATCGATCCTCCGGTATGACTAAGTCGCCCTTGTTAAAGGCCATCGAACATGCATGCGATTGCATTTCTGCAGCGGCACATAGCGTGTACGCATGGTAATACGCAGCAGCAACAGATGGTCCACAAGTGAGCAAGCCATGGTTGCGCAAAATCATAACGTTCTTGTCTCCCAAATCGCTCACGAGTCGTTCTTGCTCATCGTACGAGATAGCAATGCCCTCGTAGTCATGGTACGCAATCTCTCCAGTCACATGTGCAGTCTGTGTCAATTCCATCACCCCACTTTTCGTTGCTGAGAGCCCGGCTACAGCCCAGTTATGATTGTGGTTCACGCAGCGAACGTCCGGACGAGCACGATGAATGCAAGAATGAATCACGATACCAGTTCTCTGCACTCCCATGATGTCACCCACAACACCTGCATGAATCGTATTTCCATCTAAATCAATTTTAATTAGTGATGATGCTGTAATTTCACGGTAGCTCAGCCCGCGAGGATTGATTAATAAGTGATGTTCGCCATTTGAACCAGTCACACTACAAGTAATATGATTAGCAATGGATTCTAACCACCTATTTTTCGCAGCTAGTCGATAAGCGGCAGCCAATTCGATTCTTGCTTTCTGTTCATCAATACTGAATTCATGCAGAATGGAACGACTTAAACGTTCACGTAGATATTGACTAGAATATTTGTAGGAGCCAGGTACGTATGTCTTGGGATTGAATACGTTTTGAAGATCTTCCTCTGTAGCTCGTGATTTTGTGATTGCTTTCTTACCTTTATCATGTGGTGCCACTCCATTGGCATTCTTGTGCAAGCTATCATCAGAGGGAGCAGCCGAGTCGTTCGAAACAGTAAACTGTTCAGAAGACATATCGAAATAAGATCAACAATTACAATGTAATATAGAACGTCGAGAAATCAATGTTTATCAGATAACAGTTTGTGTCTGCTCGTAACCTTCAACAGAGAAGAAAAGAAATAAACCTATCGCTTGCATGATGCATGAATAGAGAAAAAGAAAAAAAATGCATGTGTCGTCTCACTTGCAACAAAAAGCAATCACCATAAATACTTTGCCTCATTCTACACTATCTTTACCTTTTTTATAACCTCATGCAAAAAAAAGTCAATCGAAAGAATCGCTTCGCTTCTTATTAGAGGTCTGATGTTCGACCTTTTTTATTTTATTTCAAATCAAAAATGTCCGTACACACACGTATAAATCATACAAGTATCTGCCCTGTGCAGAGGAAAAAAAAGAATATATATACAGGGTGTCTCATAATTATAAGACCCCCTACTAAATTTCCACAAAAATAAAGATTTCCTTAACTAAAGAGGGTTTCATTTCCAATCTAACGTCATACCTAAAGACATCTAGCACTA
>CAJNSZ010001898.1:0-12130 GCA_905329745.1 Rotaria sp. Silwood2
GTTGGTGATGCGAATGGTGTAGAGTATACATCAGTGAAGTCTGGTACTTCACCTAACTAAAATTAAAAAATATTCGAATTCTTTGTTGTCTTCATCTTTAGCATTGAATTAGCGTACCGGGGTGCATAAGTGTTCTAGTTATTTTTTGCATTCGTTCAGTTTCTGTTAATTTTGCAAAATCTGGAATGAACTCACTCCAATCTATGGAAAAGAAGTATAAAAATCGTTTTAGAAATCTTTACTACGGTGCTCTTGCATAGGATCATTATGTTTTATGTTCGATTTAAATTTCATGCATACATAGATCTATACAATTACGAACTGCAGGTTTATGATGCTACGAATATTTAAACGTTAGTTTTTCATTTGTTTTCAATGTTCTTTTAATCGATGTATTCTCTTTGTTATTGACTCTTATCATAGAAAAATTATTGAAATGTCCAACTTTCCTGTTAATAGAAACTATTTCTAAGGAAAAATATCTATTGCAAAAAATGTCTTATCATAATGAACAAATGACAAAGTTAAGAACAAAATACTTTCGGAGATCTAATTCCATAAGCATATGATTAGATTTGCGAAAGATCAATACACACATTACGAAATATATTATGGGACTGTGAATTGCTTTTTGTTCATTATTTTCTGAGTTCAATCCAAAAATGAATTGATGTGTATTCTAGAACTCGAAGTAATTAGATCCTATGATAAAAGCAAACCAAAAACTCAAATTTTCCAATAGAATCTCTGTCTCGTTTGAAATCTCCGAAGTTGAATGATCGAGTTTCATTTATGAATCTTCTTACCAACATAGTCAGTCAATTCTTCACTAAAAGAAAACGAATACAAAAGTTTATTTTGAATAGTATTTTCTTTTCTTTTACGTACTCTTTGTCAGTTTTGATCACCATATTGTTAGATTGACATCGTTCTTGTAAGGATTGTCGTTCTTCTGTCGTTGCACTTATCATTTCAATTTCCAGATCTATTTATTTTTCAAATTCAACATCTGCGAAAAATTATTCTCGATCAATTAACATACCGTTTCGCATTTTGTTTTCGAGTTCATCGGCTTTATCATGTTCATTCAATGAATAACGATATGTACGTATGATAGTCATCATCATATCAAATTTAGCATCGCCACCTGCTCTATAGGATATTTTCTCACAAAGATTTTCAATATCGACAATCGTTTCTTTTTTTCTCTGAATCGATGCACTTTCAAGTGAAATACGTTCATCGATCAATTTCTGTTTGATCGAAGCGAAACTTGATACATCACCATCCCATCCCATGCATGGCAGCAAATCAACATCTCGACCGAGCATAACGTCCAAAAGACGAACGCCTATAACGAAGAATACACGGATTATACGGGTATAATCTTTGCTTGATTAGTAACAGTACAAAGCTAAAATCAATATTTTCCCTACGTACTTTTTATGAGATGGATTGAAAAGCGCGGTATAGTTTACGAAGATAAAAAGTGTTATAGGTGTGAAAACTAAATTTCAACTCCTAGAGATAAACTTCCATACTGTCTTGCTATTAATCAACTCATAAGTCTATTCATAAAAAGTTCAGTTTTTCACTAACCTGGTCGAAGAGTTTGCATATCTGTTTTAGTATCACGTTCTTCAATGGCAACAAAACTAGTGTATGTACTGATAACAGAATGTTTGATGCTTAGATCAATAAGATCTTGTTTATATTGAATTCTGAATAGTTCATTTTCGCTTTCGTCCACATACATTAGTCCATTATCATAGTCATCAATAATTGCTCGAGCGGTTAGACAATGCAAAATACGTCCTTTAGTCGTTGTCATCGTACTACTAAATACAGTCGTAACAAATTCGTGTCCATCAATAGTAGCCGTCAATGTTGCCTTGTGACAATTTTGTATGAATCGATAGACACTAAGTCGCATTCCATTGAACAAAGATCGAATTATTTTCGGTGCTTGAATATTAAATTTTTGTTCTTCATCCAGATGGCCATGCCAATCAATCGATATACTTGTAACACATGGTTGTCGGACATGTTCAAGAATATTTAATACTTTTGTTTTCCATCTCGACCGATAGTTCGAATCGAATATTGTTGTTAGACCACCTCCACTTGCTCCATTCGCTAATTGTTTCAAACCATGTTTGTTGGCAACATTACCAATAGCACATGTAAATAAACGATCACGACGCATAGTTGATTGATGTTTGAGTAGAGCAAGAATCGAGTTGACATCATGAATATGTCCATCGGATAGAAGAATAAATTGACGACCCAATTTCGATGAAGATAACGAAGGTAATAACGAATAACGATGAAGAACAGCAAATAGATCCGTATTACCACGATGAATAAGTGAATGCTATAATATATGAAAATATTCGTTTTAGGAAGAAAAATCTCCCAGTGCAAATAGACTACTAACCAGTACAAAATGTTTGGCTTTATCAAGATTCTCTTTTGTGGTTGGTGTTGAAATCGGAAAACATTCATCATTATCTAAATAATTCAAATTGAACAATAGAATAAGGCTATAGAGCACCATCGTATTACCTGATCCAAAAGTAATGACACTAAAATATGTATTTTCATCGTCAACTTTTAAATTCATAAGAAATAAATGAGCTAATTGCTTAGCTTGTTGAACATGACTACCATCCATCGAATTAGATACATCGACAATAAAAATAATTTCAATTTGTTCATTTGAATTCGTCAATGTTTCAAATCGTGGATAAAACGTAAGCATACATGCTTGAGAATCATACTTGTTCAATGTTGTTGTTCCATTCTCATCATTCAATGATAATGTTTCATTTGATATTCGAGGTAAATTAGCACTTTTGAGTGTTATCGAAAGAACAAAATCTCGATCAATTAAGACGTTATCAACAAGTTCGATCATAGCTATACAATCGGTTAATTTTCGACGAAGACGATGTGTTGGCGAAAATAGTTTTATTATTTCATAGGGCATTCGAATTGATGCTCTAAAACTGAATTCAACTTGTTCATCGACAATACCGATCGATTTTACAATCGATTGATCCTTGGTTTCGATTGCTTGTTTTGATTGCCATGAAGCCATTTTGGCTGGAAGACGAAAGATAATATCACCATTTTCGATTTCTAATTCAGCCACATAGGTTATTTTGATGATGACTTCATTGTTTGCTGGTAAATTACCAACAGCTACACTAAACACTTGAGCTTGTTCTTGATGCATCAAATAAGCACCGTGACCTTTTTCGATTGCTTCTCGATATTCTTGTTTGGCTTGTTCTTTCTCTTTGACAACACCTTTAATAACTTTATTATTAATATGTGCTTCAAAGCCACATACAGTTGAATTTTCATCAAGAGGAAACACATATTTAGCTTCGATCGGCGTCGAGTTTGTATTATGATAGACTTGATAGAGAATAACCTTTTCATTAAAAAGCAACATAATGAATTAATGGAATGATATATATGTATAGTTACTTCAACGGTGGCATCAACAATTTGAGCACGAATATGAAATGATTTAAGTGGTACAAGTTTTCCCGATGATGGACATATTAAACCGTAATCTTGTTCGACTATTTCAATGACTTCATCGTCGATTGTCAATGGAACTTCGACTACAATGTAACAAAACAGAACTTAGTCAAATTTTATGCTGACAAAAAGAATCATCATTACCATGTTCACTCGATTTTAATGCATATTGCTGATGATGAACAATTGGTAGTCGTTCTAATTCGATATTTAGAACAGCGTACGGTGTCCNAAAATGATTTGAACATAAAAGACTTTTTTTCTTCACTAGTTAATTACATTTAACACAACAAGCAATATTTAAAAAATTCTTTATTCATATTTTATAAATGAGATTCTTTCGAAAATATAAATAAAGCCTAAACTTACTTGTTTTTTGTTTCGTTTAAAACAGAAATTTATATTAATAAAGTTAAAAAAACATCCAACGAATCATTCATATTTATATACAAGTATGACAGCAGTTAAAATGTCATTATTCTTTCATTATGTGTTTTTTGTTGCCCTGGATCGAAATGCGTCTGAAGTAATGAGGGTATTTGATAAATAGCCAAATCAACACACACCACGTAAACAAGAAAAAAAAATTAACTATGCGTATCTGTTAGCTTTTCAAAGGTATACACAAGGAAAAGAACAAACTATATTTAAAAATCGAGTAAAAAAAATATGATACATTCTAAATCGTTTTAATAAAATGAATCAGAGCCTGATTATTAATTAATAGAAAATCATGTCATATATTGATTATTATGTTTTTTGTACATAATTTGAAATATAAAGATTATCTTATTTTATCGAATGAGAACATTTGATTGAATATTTTCTATTTTACCTAATCGAACATTATATCGGTTTTTTTTAATTTTCTTTCCATAGAAATATTACATTCAAAGTTATTAATGAGAAAAAGAGTGAATTTTTATAAAAAAATCTGCCAATAAGATGCAGTAAAATGTATATAACTCATGATTGGCTAAACGTCACAAAATTGAACTTACATAATTTATAGATCTTCAGTTAATAATTCTAGTACATTCCTGAATATTGAAATCGTAAAACTTTTACATTAACCAATGTTTTCTTTTTAACAAACTTGATAGTAAATTGTGAGAAAACTTGTTAGAAAAGTCTAGTATACACGATTGAATGCATTTTCATCTTCTCTTCTAAACAGGGTTAATCACAGCTTTCTATCAATAGTTATTCCAAAAATACTAATACTTTTTCTTTTTTGAAATGGATATTAATAATTTTTTTTTTATAAATAACAAGTGGTTTATAGACTTCAAAGCATTTTATTCTTACGATAATATGATTATTTTTGTATCGTTTGATTCAATGCACAATACAATTTATAGATTACAGCATTATAAAAATTAATCATTTTAACGCAATTATATATTACGATTTTCTCTTTCCTTTGCACATGCTTACTGATAATAAAGTGCGGACTCTTCATTATACATTATTGTGTACAATATTTTATCCATATGTACTTATAGAATACAATGAAAACATTATTAACCTGTCTTTTTTAATTTCGCCTTGGTTTGATTTGTCCATATGTTTGTGGAATTTTCGATGCTAGTCTTGATTTTCTATTAAGCTATCTTTATATTCGGCACAAAAGACTTCGTCGTTGTCAACGTCCAGGACGTATTTTTCTTGTTCGACATGGTCAGTCTCAAGCAAATGTTGACAGAAGTAAAATAACTCTTTTTTTGTCTTTTATATTCAATTGATTTTATTTTGGTAAATAGCTTTATATGCTCGTATGGCTGATCATGATATTGAATTAACTGAAAAAGGTTGTGAACAAGCTCTTGAAGCTGGTAAAAAATTACATTCATTAATTGGTAAAGAATCAGTTTCTGTTTATATGAGTCCATATAAATAAACGTTCAAAACAAACTTGGTCATTTATACAAAAATCATTTTCATCATTACAAATTATAAGTGAACGTGAAGATCCACGTTTACGTGAACAAGAATTTGGTAATTTAACTGATTTAAAAACACGATCACAAGTATTGAAAGAACATGATCGTTTAGGACATTTTTTTTGTCGTTTTTCATGTGGTGAAAGTGGTGCTGATGTATATGATCGTGCATCATTATTTCTTGATACATTATTTCGTGAAATGGATAATGGACATCATGATCCAACACAAAATATACTGATTGTATCGCATGAATTATTCTTACGTTTATTTCTAATGCGTTATTTTCATTGGACTGTTGATGATTTCAATAGATTGAAAGCATATGATAATTGTGAAATATGTGAATTAATTTAAAAAAATGATGTATATATACTTGATGGGCATACAAGACCACCCACAAGCTCATCATAAAAAGAAAAGTTTTTTTTTTTGTCTACTTGTGTATTAATAAAATTTGAGAGAAAAATCAAGGAAATTTTTTGCTGTTGCTAACAATGAAAGAATTAGATTTTTACTATTACTTTTACTGTGAGTCATTTGAAAACATTAATAATGTAGCAAAGCAAGAAGCAGCTGTGCTCCTGGCAACGTTAGAGTTTACGTGAAAGGTGGGAAAGAATAAACGTATTTCTTGACGAGAAAGACAGAAAAAAATACGATTATGTTAGGACGAATCGTCATCATCGACCAATATTCTTTTTTTTCTCTCATGTTGACTATCGTGCGAAAGAATCGGCCACTTCGCTTCCGTTATTCTTTTTTTTTTTTTACATAGGTGTCATTCCGTTCTTTCTTTCTGAAGAAGAAAACGTTTTACAGCATATTTCAATGTTTTTTCTCCTGAAAAACATCTTAAATATATAAAAACACCGACACTAACTGTAAAACTTCATTGCATTTAGATTGTTTACTTGTTCTACGGTTGATTTTTCACAGTAGAAAAAAAAGCAAAAAAAGCGTATATTAATGGGTTTTTCAGAACGCTTTCCTCGATGGAGTTCAGCAATTATAGGTGTTGTTCAGCTTCTCTTAACTGCTGCAATTATTGGCTTAGAAGTTGGTTCAGCTTATATAGATCTTGCACATGGAACGATTTGGGTTGGATTTTGGGCTGGTATTGTTTTTATTAAGACATTACTTTTAATGCTATTTATCAGTTTGTTATTTTATTTTATAAATATATATTTATTTTATATTTTCTTTTTTTTTGTTTTTAGCTTGTTGTTGTCGGGGGCGTTGCTGTGCCACATATGTTCTTCTATGGACTAGTAAATAAAGATAATTATTAAATTTAAATTATTATTCTATTTTCTTTTTTTAGTACTCAGTGGTGTATTGGCTTGTGTTATAATATATTTTGATCAAATTTTTATTAACAATCTTTGTAAATGTTATTTGGGTGATCAATTATGTTGTGCAGTTCGTGGTATTGAATCATTACGTAGTAATTATTCAGCTGTTTTTGAAGAATGTGGTCAAGCTATAGTGCAAGGTACAATATCATCAAAAGTATGTCCAGTGACTCCATATGATAAATTAAAATTAATTCAAGCTCAACTTGGTTGTGCTGTTGGAATGGTAATTACATGTGGAATTTATGTTGTGATATATTTATTTGCTTGTCTTGGTATATGTTTTGGTCATGATTAAATATCTCATTATAATAAACATTTATTCTTTTTTGTGATAATAATTTCTTGAAAATTATGTGTAAAGTAAAAAAAAAGAACAAAAAATACAAGTTGAATAAATATCCAATGATACTTAAAAATCAATAATATGTTTTCAATGACAATAAGTTGAATTTTTATAGATGAATTTATTGAGATAGAAATTTAGATATATTATTTTTGTTTGAAAGCAGATTGATATGTTTTTATTGTTAAGCTATTCTAAATAATTATTATCAACGACTCAAAACCAATTAACATAAAAGAAGGCAAGATGGCATCTCGGATTTATCCTAAAAGACTAGGCTTATATTAACTTTAGCATCTGGATTATAACAAACGCATGACACTCTCGCATGGTAAACCTCTCTATTTCTTCTGATATTTACCAACCATTCTACCTCCTTTTGTATTGTGTTGATGTTTTTTCCTTTTCAACTTGCTTCAAATACTATTCGTAAATAAAGACACGAATGTAATCCATCTATCAAGTTTCTAGCTAACTCAATTTTTTAAATATATTATGATCCCTAATAAATAACGAACATAAAGCTTATATGAAAGAAAAATAAATTATTTTTTATTTTTTTTCTCCAGACCAATATTTATTCACAGGAAATAAAGGTAAAGAAAAATTCAATAAAACATGAATCATAACTTACAAAAACAAAACTGATGAATAGAACCAAACACTAAATTAATCATGACTTGTTTTTTGCTCTAAAGTACATATGGCACGAATCTCGATTATATACACACATTGATATTCTATTGACAAAAAAAACAAAAGTTTAGAAGATATTTTAATGAATAGTAATGCAGATCTTTTCTTTTTTTTTGTTCCTTTTTATTACAATTAAATTCAATTTTTGTGGAGAAAATTGAACAAAAGTGCTTGAAAAACTAACACACAAAAGAAATGAGGTGTATAAATTCGAGGATCTTTAAACATGCTATAGAGTCAAAGAGTATTGTAAGTATAATAAATAGAGAAAGTCTAATAGAGTGAATTCTAATTTTTACATCCGATTAAAAGTTAACTAAAATTTACTTTTGAAATATCATCTTAATTTCATATACAAGGGGTTTCAAAAATTCTTTCGAAACAATGCAAATGATTTACATAAGTTATTTCTCAGTGTCATTTAATCCCCGTTAAAGCTTTATTTTGTATATAATAGTTCTTCAAAAACGATTAACTTTAATTATAGAGTTATTAGTGTTTTTCTTGCGAGATTAAAATATGTAAAAACAGGGCGAAGTTGCTTTTGTTAATCGTAAAGGAATATTTTTGTGCTATCTATTTTGAGATACATTTCTTCACTATCATTTTACTCATTCCTTTGGAAAATGTAGCAACGAAGTAGTTCATCTATCATAATGAGACATTACTGATATGTGGTGTGTGATTGTATATCAAAAACATTCGTTATGATTTGTGATGTCTTCTTGATAATATTTGTCTATGGGAGGGTGTGTGGATGCAAATCTTTACCCTACAAACGATGCCCCATAAGTTTTGAACCTCAACGAAAATTAGTTTATTTATAAACAAAAATGAATCCCTACGCAACTATATTTATATAAGCTTGAAGCATTCAACATGATGTTTTAAATGATATTATCTCATTTAATAATAGTGATATAATAAATGCGAAAACATCGGATTTAAATCCGAGTGCTATGTGTACTTCAAAAAGTGAACAGGTATATTCACTTTGTTTTTTTATCATCTGAGACATATCTAGTCAATTTGCTTTCTTCAAGCAGTTTTTCTGCATCTTGAGACCTTTTTCAGGGGATGTTTTGTTAGAAAGCTACGATTTGGTTCAAAACTAATATCAGATCCGGAATCAGCGTTAAAAACTGAGCCGATTTATATATGTTGTGAATAATTCGGAGAAAAAAATTGTTTTTTTGAGAAATTCTATGNTCAATAATGACAATTTTTTCGATAACTCAGCCATTTCTTGACGGATCCTGCTCATCTTCGAACTCGATCGAGACATTGTTAAGACTGAACTGTGTGGAAAATTTCATTGCGATTGGACTCTCTTTTCAAAAGTTATCGTGTAAACGGCCGGCCGGACGGACATACTGACCGATTCTAGAGTGTACTCACTTTTTGAGTACACAAAAAGAAGAAATATGATAATTAAAATCTCGAAATTGACTAGTAGTTTTTTACGAAGTTCCAATGAATTTTGAATTCATCCTATGCAAAGTAATACACTTATCCAGAGCGATAAGTAGTATCTAGAGTACGGATGAGAGTATTCTCTGTATCTCCACCATAATTATCATGTTTATATCATTATTATTAAAAAAGATAATGTCATTTAAAATATTGTTCTAAGTATTCGAAGTTCATATAGATGTAATTGGATACGGATTACTATTTGTTTGCATATAAACTAATTTTCATTGGAGACCAAAATTTATGAAACACCGTTTATACTTCAAAACTCCTTTTAGATCCTATAATAAAATCAAAGAGATCAATGTAGAACTGCACCAGCGATAAACTATGTATATTTTTCTCAATATAATGGAAGCAGAAGTTACAAAATAGCTAAAAACATGGTTAAGGACACTGAAAAAACTTTGCATTGTTAAAAAAAATCACTTTTTCAGAAAATGAATGTTTAAATACTTCGACGTGCACTTTTATAATCACTATTGCTTTGAGTTATGTCCCCCTGTTAAAAGCGAGATTTTTCCCATAATGGATGAGTTTTCTTTCAATAGTTGACGTATTTTCAGTGGTATTTTATCACTGTGACAGATACGCTAAAATAATTATACAAACTATATAGTATACTATTATTAGATCAACGATTCCAAAGATATTTTAAAAACTATTAATAGAGCTATGTTGATTTCAGTAGAAAACATCGAACATCGATGGAAATTAGAGCCAAACTTCCGAAATAGAAAGTCTCCGGATTTTCCGATGACTTTCCGGACAGTGAATTTCTGCTTCCAAGTTCCTGCCATTTTTCCGATCGAAAACGACTCGTATCTTTGATCTAGAGCGGTAGTGATTTCTATCCGATGTATAAAATAATTAGAATTTCGAAATGGCCGACATTCTAACTTATGATACTACAATAATCTCACGCGTTATATATTCGATTTCTTTTTGTAAGTGACATCTGTCTTCAAGTAATTCGAATTCTTTTCTTTCTATTCGTTCTATTATAACTATCTTTTATTGAATGATATACGTATATATACACAATCAAAAGGAAAAGATTTTCTAAAATTTAAACAATGACATTATTATTATTAAATGAAATTAAAATTGAAATTCGTTCTTTACTTATTTCATCAAAAAATGGTCTTACTGAAGATGAATTATGTCATGATTATTCTTTATTTAATTCAAAACGTTTATTACCTTATGAAATTTTCGGTTATTCAACAATAACAGATTTTCTTAATTCATTAACTGATATTTTATATCGTTCATCAGATGGATATATTCATCCTATTGTTGATCATAAAACTGAACATATATTTAAATTTGTTCAACAACAACGTACAAAGAAGAATAAGATCAATACTAAACAAACATCATTTATATATAATCAACCAGAATATAAATATACTGAACAAGAAAATGTTAGTAACATGTAGAAAATTTAAAACTTTAGCAAATGACTAAATTCTAAATATCATAATTAGAGTCGTCCATTATCAGAATTAATTTCTAATTGCGCAGACAAAATTCACCAAAAAAAAAAACATTATATACAGAACGTTTTTTTTTTTATGAATTTTGTCTTCATAATCAGGAAATAATCCTGATAATATTTTACAAAGTGAAAAATAAATATTTGCGATAATAGACGACTCTAACAATGATATTTAGAATTTAATTTTTTTCCCAAAAATCATTAAATTAAAATTTCTTTTTCATGATTTATAGTCATCAATTTCTCGTCATAAACAAAAAAGAGCTGCTATGTTTGAACAAAAACATCATTCTGTTAATGCTATCAAGTCTTTTCCCATGATCAAACCAATGAAAATATCATATGAAAATAACGTTAAACAAGAAGAATTTTTATTTCAAGTTGAATCTCATATGAATAATTCTTTACCAAAATTCGAACGAGTTAATGTTACCAACGAATTATTACAATGTCTTCTTATTCATTTTCGACAACAACAATAACAATAATTTTTTTTTTTAAATCGTCAAAGTCAGATATAATCAAAAAAAAAATAGTATTTAATTCTTTTTAATAAAGCATTCTTTTTACGAAAATATCATAATTAAAATATAGATTATTTCAAACTCTTGTACTGCATACAATTGAAAATAATATAAGCATTGTATTTCTTCGATATTTTTTGACAAAAAAAAAAAAAAAAAAAAAACTCAATGCTGCTCGTCACATAGAAGAATCGTTAGTCGGTTTAGTTGCAGAACAGAAAAGAAAAAAAAAATTTGATGCCTACTACAGGGATTGAACCTGTGACCTTCGCTTTACGAGAGCGACGCTCTACCACTGAGCTAAACAGGCACGTTGTTCATAGACAGAAAAAACTGCTGTCATCAGTTTTACTCATGCAAAAAAAATTCTTTTTTTTCGTTATTCTGCCCTTTAGTTCACTGATGAAGCTTCAATATATAAAGCGAGAAATAGATCGATATGAATGATTGAATCATCGCATGCAAACAGCACAAAAAAAAAGAAAGAGAACTACCCGCTGTATGACCTTTTTTTTCGTACATATGTCTCTATACAGGCGTTCAAAGACAGAACGAATGTCTGCACAATACTGTTGTTGACAGTTGTAGTCGGAACGATAAACAGAAGACAACTATTTCTCTATTGCGTTCGTACAATCAATCAGAAGCATGAAAAAATTTTTATTCCTTCTTGTCGTATGTCTTCTTATCTCAAGTAAGATTATTTCGAACAACTATTAATGATCTTATTCCATACAAAA
>CAJNSZ010001899.1:0-19991 GCA_905329745.1 Rotaria sp. Silwood2
AGTAGAAGTTCTGCTCACACCCACAGCCACATATTGTTTTCAAATTTATTCCAAGTTCAACAACAATGGAGACCCGTTCAGAATCCTGATGTAATCCTTTTTCGAACTCTGTTAGGATCTTAAAACTTCGTGAATACACACTTCTTACAAGATTTCGCCGTTCCCTCAGGAAAAAGCAAATCCTGGAAGGATTCTGACTGAATCCATAAAGAATCTGACAAGGAAACATTGCAATAGCTCTTTCTGGAAACTTTTTTTCATGTTGAGAAACCATGAAAAGGGTCGTAACTCACGGTCACGGTCACGGCCTGGGCTCACCGTGACCGTGACCGTGACTGTGACCAACCTGTCGTGACCGTGACTGTGACCAACCTGTCGTGACCGTGACCAAAAAAGTTGATCACGCCGGGCACTAGTGTGGAGTGCTGGTGTGATTACAGACATCTCACACCAACAACTACATTCGCACCCTCATTAATGCAATTAACTTTTATACGCTTTACATGGTTTTTCTGTGATTTATTAAAACATGATCTATCTAAATTAAAATTAAATTTTTCAAAAAACATATTTACTTTTTATTTTTCTCTTTTCTTAAATCGTCACTTTTATCATTTTTCATTTGAGTTAAATTATCTAATTTATCATTCATTTTTTGTAACTGTAATCGAGTTTCATTAATTTCATTATCCAAATCTTGATTAATTTCTTTTCTTTCTGTTTTTAACTGCAGCACATAGTTAGGTGATTTATTATCATTTAATATCTTGAAGTTCATTATTATTTGGTAAAAAGTCAATAACTGCTAAAATATTATTATCATGTCATTCATCATTAATTGGTGAAATATTATTAGCGTCAAATTCATTACTATCTGATGGAGTATTGTTATTTAATAATCCATTATTATTTAGAACTTGATCTGTATTTCATACAATATTGTTATTTTGTAATTGATTATTATTTCGTCAAGTATTATTATCTTCTAATTGACTTTATCTGTTAACAGATCATCACTTGATATAATATTATAATCCTGTAATTGATGATTAGATGTTAACAGATAATTATTTGATAACTGATTATCAAATATTAAAATATCATTTAAAACACTTATTATCAATTAATGATTTACTTTGATGATTAAGAAACAAATTATTTCTTGTTGTTCTTAGTTGAATATTTGATTTATTATCATCAACTTTTTTTTGTCGATAAATTATCTTTATTGATTTTTAGTTTAAAGAAAAAAATCAATTTATTATTAAAAAAAAACATTCTAATTTTATATTTAATAATTATTTTCGTATTTTTCTTATAAAAGCGAATGGTTTTTTTCTCATCTTGAATTCAACAGACGTCTCTGTTTTTTGGTAACTTTCTATGAAGTTCTAGCTCTTTTGGTAATAAGTGACTAAATATCATCTGACATAGTGATCTTTTTGTATGTTTCCGATTAGTTTCGACGAAATCTGTTGATTTCGGGAGTCCCACACGAATGAAGTGGGAAAATAAAGCATGTATTGATGCGTCCAATGTCTGAAACGAACTTGAGCTAGATGCAAAGATTAATAACGAAGTCTTAACAAAACTAAATGTTTCAAATTCTACAACCTATATTTGATGATTTGCTTCATCGATGAGGCTTAGCTTACCTATAGCTGAATGATGTTCAATATTTTCTTCGCGATATAACCCTAGTTAGAACCATATTTTCTGAGGTACTATTCATAACAATTCACTATCATATAAGTGAAAGGAAGCAAGAATCATATCCTGGCGTTTTTAAACTACTGTGTGACAAAGTCGGTCAAAGACTAAAAAATACAGCACAGAAAAAAATCACTGACTAGCTAGTTTGAACTAACAAACTTTTCATAAAGAGTTCATTCATACAATATTTTGCGCAGTATTTTGTGGGTGTGGGTGTGAGTATGGCTGTTGTAAGAGAATAGAATATCCACACACCCACATACGGTGAGATGAACGGTGCATATATAGACAATCATGCTGATGACAATCAATAGTTTGAGAATGTTTGTATTTAGAAAATGAACAATGTTTTTTTTTGTACATAAAAATCATAATAATAATATTGACTAAAACTAATGATGAATTGCTTTGTACATTAAAATTTTCAATTTTTTTTCTTTATTATAGTGCGAGACTTTTTGAATTTATCATTTTCAATCGATTTTCAGAAAACAGTGCAGTAGGATGAAGTATGTTAAATGCTTTTACATATAATGTACTAAACCAAAACGTTTCAAAGAGCGTGGATGTGGTTAAACCGAATATCAACATCTATACCCACACTCTTCTTAATATTTTTTAAAAGTACTGGTTATAAATGCAAGTTTTAATCCAGATTTGTACAGCTTTCTCTTAGGCTTCAACGACATGGTTTAAAGGTCAGAGACCAATGAGCATGGTTTTCCTAGTAAAAGGAGGAAGAATGGCAACAGAAAAGGCATTGAGTGGCATCATTAAACAGATTTAGACTATTCTAAAACATTTTAAAGCCTTCATTGAAACTTCAATGGCTGAAGTGTGTTTGTGAATACTTTAACCGACTTATTTACTAGTTAAATCAATGGTTGAAATCATAATAAAACATGCAATATGAAATACAAATCAACAAGCCAAACAGAAATTAGAGCACAAATGCACAAAATAAATGAGACTGATGGTTTTTGTGAAAATTGATTATCTTTTGCAAACAAAAATAAAATTCACTAGAGATATTTTACTTAATCTATTTTGTATTAGTATATGTAGCTAAAATTTAATGATAATCTATTCTGATTGGTTTAGAAAATCTAAATATGATTGTTATAACAGAGACCGATTCTAGTAAAAAAAAAAGAAAAGTAGATAAATGAATTCTTGTTGATATGTTTTCATTTTATGAATCGATATTTTTAGTCTTTATTGAGGGTGTGGGTATGGATGAGAGAGAGTATATGATCCATCAACACATCCAAACAACATCTACACCCACACATCCACACCCAGATCCAAGACGATGATAAGATCGTATTTTGAATGTGTGCAAATAAATCAGCATATAATTTTTCTGGATTCGATTCATTTATGAATATTTGTTCAAATTGACGTTGTTGTTGAATATTCGTTAACTAAAATAAATAAAATAGATTTTTTTTTGATACAATTGATATTTGCAGGTTTTCTTTTAATAGACCTGCAGATAATATTCGCAACCAGCAATAAGAAATAAATGATTACCTAATTCTTCAAAATGAGCACGGAAACGTGATAACATCAATGAAAACCTAAAACAGTAAAACATATACCATATTATCTATGAGAATTCATTTTGACATTTCATGGCGAAATTTATTGATTTTGTATTGATCGTCATCCTTTCGGATTGCAACAAAGTAGTTTTCTTTTTCATTAATGTTCTACTATTTATCTTTTCCAAATAAATTTTAATCGCACGCGTAAGTCTCGATAATTTTCAAAAAGAAAACTAGAAAGAATATTTAACCATAGGTGAAAAAAAATAGCTCATCCAACAGTCCAAATACGACTTCACTATTAAATCATCAGTATGAAATTTCGATACAAATCTTGTTTTCTTTAAAGATTAATATAAAGAACAAAGAAAAAAAAATCAGCAAGGATAAATGATTTAAGTAAATACTTACAATGCATCAGCAATTGTAAGTGATGAACATGCACTTAACATAAGACAAGTTAACCACCATATAGCCATACATATTGATTTTCTTTGTGCAATATCTGTCATTGATAATAAAGTCCATTCATTAACTTTAGATGAATAACGTGCATTAATTAAAGCATAAAAAAAAGCAAAAACTGTATAAGCAAGTATTTGAGGATATAATTGTTATGTTGATGTAGCAAATTCTAAAACCATTTTATTCATCAAACGATCCGATAAACCAATGTGTGCAAGTAATAATGATAATGGGCGTAATAAAAGTAAAGCTTCATATGGTAATGTTGATCATTGTTTAGTACGTTCATATAATTCTTCAACAAGTTCAATAAGAATATTATCTGATAATGATATTCTTGATGAACTATCAATCATTTCTTGTTCTTCATTAACATGTTCATTATTTAATGAATTTGTATTTTCATTTGGTCGTTGTAATAATGTATAAATACGTGTAAGTATTAAAACAAGATAATCAATATTGAACGATGATCATTGACGTATTATTGTTATTGAACATTCATATAAACGCCATATATCATTTTTGTCATATTGACCAACTATTAAAAGTCTTTCAAGACTAATTGATATAATTTTTTGTGTTAAATTATCATCTTTAATTAATGATAATAAAATATCATATAAATTTAAATCAACTTCATGACTTTCAAGTAAAAATAAACATGATGCATATGCATGAGTTTTAGTTATTAATTTATAATTACGTTCAATTAAATGTATATATAATTCATTATATTCTTTTGTTGCTTGTCCAAATAATATATCAGATTTACATAAACTATAACTTATTAATGATATCATTAAATCATCTTTATCAAACCATGTATGAAAATATTCATCACATAAATCATATAAATTTGATAATTGCTGTGATGATGGAAATAAATCAGATAGATATATAAATGAACCTACTAATTTCTTTTTTAATTGAATACAAAAATTATTTGAATTTTTTGTTAACCAACGAATATATAGTTCAATTAGAATTTGTAATGATGATGTTAAATTAAGACCATGACGAGAAAGTAAACGATCAAATAAACTCTAAATTATATATATTTTAAAGGTGGATGCCAGCAAAGGAAATGTTCAGACTATAATTTTCTGATTGATAGAAAATAGACTTTATTAATAGAATACAAGAAGTAATTAGAATATATTTGAAATTATTAATATAAGCTCTTATCTATATGAAATGAGATAGTTTGCATATATTATATATCAAATCAAAGTCAGAGAAACACTAGATTTTTTGTTTGATGAAATTAATAATTTAGCAATGAATTTATCTTTCTCTTAACTTACAGTTCTGTATACACTTATGCTGAATATTCAATATTAACAAAAATACAAGTTCTACTTGTTAATTATTAAAACATATGTGTGACTTACATTAACTGATAATGGTAATGTATTATTACTTTGGATTGATGTTAATATAGTATCATATGAAAGTTGTTCATAGGATAATAAATCACGTGTACCTAATCGTTCAATATTTGTAAATAAATTATTTGAAATTGTATCTAATGTTGAATGTCTTTGCACATATTGATCACTGATAAAACAAAGAACAGGTAAAATCTACCTTATTTTCGAACCTTGTTACCATTGTGTTTCATTTGTTTCTAAAATGTCTTCTTTTTTAAAATTATTTGTTGTTTATTTATTTTTATCATTAGATGGATTTGTAGTGGGTTAATTGAAGCTAAAAATGAAGCCTATATTTCTTGAAATTGTATTCTTGATAATCAACCAACTTCAAAATTGTCTTGATATATGTATACATGAATTAAATATTGGTAAACAAAATAATAATATAGCTATACAACGTAAAGCATGTCAAGAAATATATGATATATATATATTTAATTTTTCTTGTTAAATAATAAAGATGATCAAGATCATTAAATAATAAAAGTAATAATTGTATAAATGATCTATTATCTGGTTCAATTAAAATTAAATATGACTATAATAATTGATTTATTTATTTGATAGAGTTAAACCATGTCGTTGATAAAGATATTCAAATATTAATAGTAGTGTTTTCGATAATGTACAACATGATATTATTTGATCTCTTTCACAATTAAGAAACGATTTTTTTTTCTGAAATATATTTATATAAATTATTTCTGATATAAATATTATAAAACGTAATAAATCATGTATATCACCTGTTGAAAATTGACATGTTAATTCAACATGATTTTGTATTTTATCAAAATAGATTGAGATAGAATCTATTAATGCAATTGAATATGGTTGATTATTAGAAGCATGATAAAAGATTTTTTACATAAGTTGTAGTAAGTGTTGTTTCAACATCATTTAAATTTGTTTCATTTGATATTAATCGTTATGTTGATAAAATTCTAACGATAAGACAATGAGATGCATTTGATATAACGATACAAAATCCTAGGAAAACAAAAAAGAACAGATTTATATTGTTTCTTATTTTCTCAAATCAATTTTCATTTACTATAAGAATCATCCTAAAAATATAATGCTATGGAAATAATCCAATACGTTTTCGGAGTCCATGAGTTCAAACTTATAGAAAATTTATCGAAATTCTCGAATGCAATTTATTTCTAAATATTATTTTCGGTTGCAAATAAATAACACAATCGAAAACATCTTACGAGATATAATATTAGAAAGACGTCGTTGTCTTTAATTGTAACAGTACAAATAGCACGACTGAGAATTTGATCAATGAGATTCGAGAGGAATTATTCGGTCAGTGTACTAATGTAGTTTAAATGCTTTTCTTTACGATTTGTATTACCTGAAATTCTGCATATTTTATTTCTTATCTACAGTCCTGGACAAAAATTTAAGTGAAATTGATTTTTCAGTATTTTTTCTCAAATTTTTTTTCCGCAGTTTTTTTCTCATATTATTTGGTACAGGTTTAGTTCAAATGGTCATACAGATAGTATGAAAGCTTAGCTACACCACCCATTAAAGAACGACATTCTATCTCTTTATATAGATTTTTTATAATTAAAATACTTTCGTTCTATGCAAAAGCAGATTTCGGCGTCTTTCAGTATTTCGCATTTCCTAACCAAGAAATTTGTGCTAAAATAAAACAAAATTATATCAATCAATAGAGCATTTCACGTTCTATCAGATTATAGAAAGGGTTTTTTTCCTAGAATCGATCTTCACTTTTAAAACTTGACTTTAATGAGAATAACCGAAAAATATGAAAAAATGAAGTTCATAAAATTCCATCATCGCTTGTGTTTCAAGACACTTAAAAGCTGGAAAAGTGCTGATCTGAAAGAAAATTCGATGCTCTACAATCCTGGCGTAAAATATTCAAAATTAAATATAGAATCAAAAGGAGATAATTTTTTTGGTAGCCGAAGAAAGTTTGAAATTTAAAATTTTTGCTTTTTTCTTATTTTTCTGTTTCATTCACCAATTTAATCAAAAATAGCACAAAATATATTTCGCAAATTTCATAAAAGATCTCACGTAAAATGACCTCCTTTTGCTTTCAGGCATACATGAAAAGTATTATAGAACATCAATATCATATATATAAAGACTTTTCGACTTTAATGCTTGCCGACCTAACAATAAGATGTAGATAAAAATCGGTTTCATCTTCAAGAGAAAATTATGCTCTGTTCAATACCTAGTGAAGAACGTTATAGACATCATTTTTCCCACCAAAATAATTGAAAAAGGAATAGATTGTGATATGATGGAATTTGAAGAGTTTCATTTTTCATATTTTTCGGTTATTCTCATTAAAGTCAAGTTTTAAAAGTGAAGATCGATTCTAGGAAAAAAACCCTTTCTATAATCTGATAGAACGTGAAATGCTCTATCGATTGATATAATTTTGTTTTATTTTAGCACAAATTTCTTGGTTAGGAAATGCGAAATACTGAAAGACGCCGAAATCTGCTTTTGCATAGAATGAAAGTATTTTAATTATAAAAAAATCTATATAAAGAGATAGAATGTCGTTCTTTAATAGGTGGTGTAGCTAAGCTCTCATACTATCTGTATGACCATTTGAACTAAACCTGTACCAAATAATATGAGAAAAAAACTGCGGAAAAAAAATTTGAAAAAACAACTGAAAAATCAATTTCACTTAAATTTTTGTCCAGGACTGTACATGTTTAGATTTTATTTACAGAAGTTTCTATTCTATCTTTGCACATATAATCTCCTATTCTTTTGCGTTCTGTTGATATTTCTATTTGTTTTTATTTTACTTACAATAGATGCATTTCCAGGGTTTGTATTTATCAGATTAGACCGATCATTTACAAAAAAGCTACAGTCAACAAATCAAAATATGAACCAAGCCGTAATGTGTATTACATGTGGCAAGTGTCCTCCACAACAAAATAATTTACATATGTGTAATAAATGTAACACTAAATTTGAAGATAATATGAAACCTTTAGATGATGTTAAAGAGGATTTGGACAATTATCTGAATGAAAATCAACCGACAACTATGAATAATTTAACAAAAAAAAATGAACGTGAAGATTTACAGCCTAAAACTGGTAAAGAATCAAATATAATTCTTTAAAAAAAAACGATTAATCCAAATTCTTTTCATTATAGGTCACTTAACACAAATGACTGAAGATACAAAACCAGTATGTTGTCATCTTATGATCAGAGAAAAATACTATGCTATTCAAATTAATGACAACGTACGAGGAATATAAACTTTGAAATATCCTTTAACGTATATTATTCTAGTTGAATCACTTACGATGTGCAGTTCTAGTGGAAAATGGTCAAATTGTTTGTATCAAAGAAAGCAGCTTCATTAATTATAGCAAAGCCAAGCTAAAATACGTGAAAAGCATACTCTTAACAATGAACAACAACATAAAGTCAGAGAAAAAATTTTTATATAATATTTTTTCTTTTTTTTCTTTTTAGGATTAATTTTATACAATGATGACCATTAAATTTTTCTTTTTTTTTAAATAAAAACTATACTCGAATGTTTTAGTTTTTTTTTAACAACTCAAAGATATATAATGAATAACAAGCGAGAGAAAAAGATAATGATGAAAGCTAATTAACTAACAACAAACAATAATTTCTTTAAAGGACAAGCCATTCTTTAGCATTTCATTTTACATCTGACCATATAATATTATGGTTCGAACTAATGAACATAATATCTTTTATATATTCATATATTACTCAAAACCATATGAAAATTCCACAACCATCCTCATCAATAACGATATATAGCTCTTCATTTTGTGACAAAGTAACAATACAATTTCTTAGACGTTCTATGAATAAAGAGTGTTTCGTATAAACTAAATCAATGTCATAATTAAGTTTAACATAATGATAATGATAACGCCGAAAGCACAAGCCAAAGTCCGCGACTATCAAAGCTGTTTCAGCAATAACTTTGCAACTTGTATCATCTGGTGGATTAAGCATATTATACAAAAGCACACGTAATGAGTTTGACAGTGGTAAAGTTGAAAGTGTACGTAAAGCTGTCCAATCGCCACTTGCAAAATCAAGACATTCATGATGAAGAATAATATGAATAGATCGAATATTTGTTGAAAGTGAACGACTATTTAATGCATCAAGACTGTCTATAAGAGTAAGATGAGTAACCATTGGTAAATTGAGAGAAATTTGTCTATCACATCGAAATAAATGAAGTTCGACTATTTGATTCGAAAACATTACATGAGAAAGAAAAGCAGCAGACGATGAAATATTGTCTGACATATTCAATTTAACAAGACGAGAAAAACCAATTGTATTAGCCGAAGAAAATGATGTAAATACTTGTAAGTCATTAATACATCTATCTGGAACACATAATTCAAAGAATTCATTAAAGATCCACGGCAAAGTATAGAATAGATGTTGTCGATCTTTAGATTGTTTCCACTTAAAAAAAGAAATCAGTCAGATTGATTGAGTAAACAGTTTACTATTGAAATGACTAATAACACTTATAGAAAAGAAGATAACTTACATATTGTTCGCTAGGAGTTATGAATAGTTGATTATCAGGCCAACATTCTGAAATGAATGTTGCACTAGCTATTTGCCGTGGAAGAGATTGACTACTACATGGTACATATTTACTAAGTTTACCATGTAGTCGATCATCATTGATAACGAATGCATAATGAACATCAACATGTCGATAATCAGTGAAAAGTGCTGAATGATTCATTCGAATAAGATCATCAGTATTAATAACTATAGCAAAATTTACTCGTCGTAAAATTGGCATAACACTGGAAGTCAAAATATCAAGAAATGTCCATTCTTTTGTGAAGTGCCAATTGAATGATTTGACAAAAGTAAATGTATGCAAGGCTTCCATTCGAGATAAAAGTTTTGCAGCAGATATATCAAGATATGGATCACTGTGTATGTCGTTCAATTTTACATGAAATTGCTGTAATGTATGTCGTAATGGTTGCGTTAACATAAGATGAATTATAATGATTATTGCTGATGTGGTAATACGAAGATATGTCAGAGGTGTTTTTATCTCTTCTAACGACCAAAAAGGTAGGAAAAAAGATGATTCCATTCCGAAATCAAGTGAACGAAGAGCACGCAGACCTCGAAGAATTTTCTTCATCAAATCTTCTAAACATTCTAAACCCCATGACACAAGCTGTTTTTGGTTTGTCACACCAATCTATAAAAAAAGCAAATAAAGGTTCAAAGAATATATACAATTAGTCGATGAAAAAAGCTTCGCCGTATTGAAATGAAGCTTTTATATTATTTTGACGTATGAGAATAGAATGCAACACATCTATCTATATACAGAGGAGTTCGAGACATTTATGTGGCACATACTGATTTTCTAGCTGTTTGCTTCTTCTTTGAGGAAAGAAAAAAATATATGAATACAACCACTTTTGGATGACTTGTTGAGACATGAGATGAGTCGTGTGAAATGAGTTCGAGTTACGGCTGCTATGGCTGAGTGGTTAAGTTGTTCAGTACGTACTACCAAGATATTGTGTTCGAGCATCGGCGCCATCAGACATGAAATGACTTTGGACAAGTCATTAACAGCTGTTTGCGTCGGATCACCCGCACGATAGCACATTGACTACGTTTGGACATAAACCGAGCATTGTGACAAGTACATGGTTAGTCAGTGTGTACTGGAAGCTTAAGTGATTGAGCAGAAGAATTCTGAATCAGGCCGGTCTTCTGCCCAGAGCTGCAGCTAGTAATAGTTGTAGGGAAAATGGCGGGCTTTCCAAACTGTCTCCTGGTAGCACCATATACCGGAAGGTAACTGAATAGGCAGGGTAGTCTTCTTGAGTTCGAGTTTATCACTTTTCACCAATCAGAGGGAAGGATTTTGGTTATGCTCCATCGCCAGGCAATACTAAGAAAAGTGAGTGAAATTTCGAATTGTAATACGTTCACTTGAAATCTTGGTCTCATTTCACACGGTCCATCTCATGTCTCAACAAGTCATCCAAAAATGGATGTATTCACATATGTTTGCTTTGCTCAAAGGAGAAGCAAACATCTAGAAAGTCAGTATGCGCCGCGTAAATGTCTCGAACTCCGCTGTATATAGATGTGTCGTATTCTATTCTCATACGTTAAAATAATATAAAAAATTCATTTCAATACGGGCGAAACTTTTGTCGTCGACTAAACATTACAATTGAGAGTTGAACTTTTTCCTTGCCTGATCTGAACTTCTGACAATAGAAATTTGTCATCAATAAAATGTATGAGAAGTCTTAATCCTTCTAGCTTTTTGACATATGAACAAGAGTAAACATTTCGTAAGATTGTTTTCGTTAATTTGCCATTAATTCTACCGAAAATTACAGGTAGAAGAAAAGCACCTAAACCGTGCAGGAAAAACTAACATTACACTCAACTAAGCATTCGTTACATTATGTTATATTGTTATGCATATTTTAGTTGGTCATAACTACAAATACAACTCTATCATCGAATATACATACCTGATCTAATTCGATGGAAAATCAACTTTGATAGACACAGCTTCGATTAATTTTTTTTTTCTGTTGGAACAATTTTTTTCAGATATGTTGTCATAAATGTTTTTTTTTCTAGTATCGTTTTATATACTAATAACGAATAAACTGTCAAATAATAATATACAAAAGATTCATATTTCTCTATGTTATACATTCTATTTATTGTTCTATAGATTTCATTCATTTACTATTAAAATCATTTTTAAATGCACTTACTCTACGATAATATAAGCTTGATTCAACTGTAAGATGAGTCAATGATTTAGCGTGTTGTAATACAAAATGGCAAATATCGAAGTAATCGCATATACCCTTGACTCGTAATTTTTTTAAATAAGGTAAATAAGGCCATTTATTCAGTTGAAGAGGTGATGCATAAGAGTCAATGACAAGTGATTGTATTTCATTTAATTGAAGTAAAGATAAAAGTTTTTGGAATTTATAATATCGAGTAAATGATAAATCAACATGACGATAGAAACCTCGTTCAAATAATAATCTTGTCAGACGAGTATTGATTTTACTGAATGTCCATAAAGCATCTACACAGGATAGATATGAAAATATTTCGAGCAATGATAGATCCGGTAAATCATCGAAGAAAGTGACCATTATTATTAAGTGAAAAATAACGCCAAATAATATTATGTTGTTCTTTTATGATTATATACAGAATGCTTCATCGCGAACGACTATTGTACATTTCTTTCTTTTTCTTCTAAGTGTTCATATACGTAATGAACTAAAGCATTCTCAAGAAGAAAAGAATTTCTCTCTTCTTTGTTTTTGTTGACGACCGACGGTAACATTTGTTCAATAGATTCGTTCGCTACATGAAAAAAAAATAAACGAGTTCGTGTCTATAAGTTTCAAACAGCCTAGACGAATTAACAGCGAATTAAAGAAATATGATTGGTATTTTTGCGTAGCAATATTAATTGCATTTCTTAACTGAGTTTTAATTCATCTTGCCTATTTGATGCCATAAACAATATTGTGTGGTTTGCTTCATTTATTTATACCTTTTTATGTTTTGTTCGCGGATCAATTATCGACCTTGCATACCAGAGACCATAACAGAGCATTTTTTACCCTATTCTGTTCAGAAAATGGTTCATACAACATCTTTTGTTCTGATTTGCCCTCAGGACAGGGCGCTCGCAGAACATATAAGTTGAGCTTGACTACGGAATGGATTGATAATCTAATGCAAAATGCTGATCGTTTTTTTATGTTCAATGCTCATATTTTGTTTACATCATTTCAAAAGAATATGAACCACGTATAAAAAAAGACCAATCCGTTTAAAAACGATTAAAATGGTACAATTTTTTCCCGGTTAAAGTTTGATTTTTAACTTATGTTTTGTTTTTTTCTACTTTTCAAGGTTCTTTTCCAAATTTCTTTTATCGATTAAAATTCATTGATAAATTTTAATTAATTAAAATTCAAGACTAAAAATTAGATTATAATCGAGTGGAAATAGTGTCATTTTAATTTATTCTTGATGAAAAAATAATCATTTTTAGTTCACTATCTTCTTGGTTTTTTTTGCATTGGTGCTTGACACTAGTAGAATATTCATACAAAAACAAAATATCTGCCAATGAAAACAGGAATACTTTGTAATTTAATATCAGTCGAAGACTTTTATCATCATTTAGCAGCAGATCGAGATTCATTTTTATTATTTACGAGAGGTGCTTGCAATGCTATAAGAGATGTTGAATCTCGAAATCGAAAAAGTTTGTACTGAACGATGATGAATCAGAATGAGTATTACATCCATAAGTTCTAATGAAATCGATCGAAAACATGGAATTGTGGATGTGGGTAAAGAGAAGACCGATACCAACACCCACATCCTACTCAGAACGCATTCTTACTTAGATCTAATAGTACCACCAATTAATAATGAAATATTAAAATTGAATCTTTGCATTTCTTTAGCGACAATAATCATTTCATCTAATGATGAAGTAACTAAACCAGATAAACCAATAAAATCTGTATTTTCTTCTTTAGCTACTTTAAGAATTTTATCACATGGTGTCGTAACACGTAAATCAATAACACGATCATTATTACAACCAAGTACAATACCAACAATATTTTTTTCAATATCATGAATATCACCTAAGGATAAAATAATAAAAAAACAAGTATAAAAAAAAAGATTTACCTTTAACAGCAGTCAAAACAATAGTTACTTGTGAATCTAATCCAGTTATTGATGTATTATCTTGTTGTTGTAATAATTTTAAATTTTGTTGTTTTTCTTTTTCCATAAATGGAATTAAATAATTAACTGCTTTTTTCATAACTCTTGCTGATTTAATAACTTATGGTAACAAAATTTTACCATCACCAAATAATACTCCAACTTTATCCATATTATTCATTAATGGTCCTTCAATAACATTTATTGGACGTGGATATTTATTTCTTGCTTCTTCCATATCATCATTTATATATTTATCAATATCTTTAACTAATGAATATTGAAGACGTTCTTCAACATTTATACGTAGGGCATTAGAAAAGTTCCCGGACTGATTTTATTTAAAAACAACAAGAACCGCTGGTGAATTAGTATTCTCACATATATGTAGTTCATACAGTCATTTATCTATAGACATGATAAGCTCTGCTGAATGAAACATATATATGAAAATATAGAAACATAGTTTAGACCACTGTCTAGACATTGATACAAATTTAAAAATTGATTAAAGTTATATGTTTTATATGACATTTGAATGAACTCGTCGTTTTAAACGCGAATAACTAACTATTAATGATTACTCCTGAAAAAGTCGACACGTCATTGATATCGTATTAGAGAGTATGGGCTTCTCGTGGACTGACTTTATTCAGATGTAATTGATCATGTGAAATACTTTGTACCGTACATTTGAAATGCGAACAGTGTCCGCTATCTGCCCAGTTGTGATTCAACCGTCTTCGATCATTAGGCTTCCAAAACGTTTCAATAGTTATGTTATTTACATCCAGATTGTTATCGATTTATGATAATCCATCTTCAAAACAACGATCTCATTCAAAAGTTGTAGTGACCAATCGAGAATTGACCAACATAAACTGCCACTTCATGTTAATACATATTAGATGAGGTATGGTCTCATAGAACAAGAAATTTTATTATTGAACGATGTTCAATAGTTATGAATTTCTGTCAGTATCTAGACAGTGGTCTAAACTATGTTTCTATATTTTCATATATATATTTCATTCAGCAGAGCTTATCATGTCTATAGATAGAGGACTGTATGAACTACATATAGATGAGAATACTAATGCACCAGTGGTTCTTGTTGTTTTTAAATAAAATCAGTCCGGGAACTTTTCTAATGCCCTTCGTAATTATATTTCATTTCAATATAAAATTTTACCAGGATTGTATACAGGATTATGACATCTAGCACAAAGATCAGTGTCTATTTAAAAAATGAGACAAAAAGAAGATAAGTATGAAAAAAAGGAAAAAAAAAGAATTATCTTTGACTAAATAACCACTTTGAAGTAATATTACTGTCTTTTTTCGTAATGCCAAACAATCATGAACGATTATCTTTCGACAACATTCTGAAAGAGACATCTAAGAAACAGAATATTAATTAAATAAGTAACTCTATAATGCATGTGAAGAAAGTAAGTATATTGAGCTCAGTATCATATAAAAAAATCTTGCTACGAATAATTATACGAAATAAATATTTTTTATTGAAACTATTTAACAATGATAATTAATCTCATTATTAATTAAATACAAACATGCATCAATTCTCAAATTTTTATAATGAAACCATCGAAAAAAAGTGAAACAATATTATCATTTGATAACATAATTAAAATGAAACACATGCAAGAATAAGGCGCTCTTTCATTTCGTCTTGTTTCAGCACTACATCAATTATTATGAATACAGATTCTCAAAAGGAACCTTGGCGAGGTAATTATTTGTATTCTTGTTCTTTTTTTTATCTTCACTTATATAATATTTTTAGAATCATTATTCAATGTATGCGCCTCACCAGCAATTTGTTGCAAAGGATTTTTCTGTACACCTTGTGTATTTGGTACAAATGCAGTTAAGATTAGTAATGCTTCATGTTATGTATATTGTTGTGCATATTCTATTTTAATATCCTGTTTATCATGTGGTCTTATACATATGCGTATGCGTGCTAAAATGCGTGAAAAATATGGTTTAGAAGAAAAACCAAGTGATTTTTTGGCTGCTTGTATACTTTCACCATTAGCTGTTTGTCAAGAAACACGTGAAATAATATCACGTGAAAAAAATCCTAATGAAAAAGTTAGAACAAGTCAACCTGGTGAAAGTGAAATTGCATCAACAAATAATTCATCACATGCATCATGAAAACATAAACAAAGATTAAAAAAAAAAACTTGTCGATTTCTTTGTGAATAAATTGAAAAAGTTCTTAATATGTAACGTTGAAAAGTTTATCTCTTTGATTTCGTCATACTGAATCAATATAAGTTTATGTAAGTTATATCAACTTTGAAAGAAATGATAACAAGTCGTCGACACATATTATAATATGTGTATGTGCTCTATTCATTTCTTTTTTTTGTTTTTTATCTTTCGTTTCAATGGAAAGCAAACGTATGTATATTTTAATAATTGCTTAAATAAGTTAGTTATTTTCGATCATAAATTAATACTTAAGATTATTATGAAAAATTAAATTAGATAAATTAAAAATGGAGAAGAATTTGGGAGATTTGTGTGTATTTTTTCTTAATTAATTGAGATCGAAATAAAATGATATAATTTTATTGTAGTGTTATCTCATCTAAAAATTGGATTTTTCGGTGCTGGTCGAATGTGTCAAGCACTTGCTCGAAGTCTTATTGAACGAAATATTGTTTCGTCGAAAGATCAAATAATTGCTAGTGATGTTGATGAAAATCAACGAAAAATAGTAACGGTCAGTTGTTTTGTTTGTTTATTTAATATATTTCTATATATTTTGATTAGTCTCAATTAGGTATTGTAACAACAGCTAGTAATAAACAAGTAGTCAACGAAAGTAGTCTACTTATCTTAGCTGTTAAACCAAAAGATGTTGAAACTGTCTTAAACGATATTCGAGATCCATTTATTCCACAGAGTCATTTACTTGTTTCAATTGCCGCTGGTATTCGAACAACAACTATTGAAAAAGTTTGTTTCAATTAAAATTTTTTTCTACAAGTATAAAAAACTATATATTAAGTATCTTTTTTCAGCTTCTTAAACCGAAAAGTCGTGTAATTCGTGTCATGCCTAATATAGCTTGTTTAGTTAATGCTAGTTGTAGTGTTTATGCATCTGGACAATGTGCTACTAATGGTAAAAACAAATATCTGTTTTATTCACTTAATTCATCACCGATGATATATTTTATTGAAAATTTAGATGATCGATTGTTAGTAAATACGATTTTCTCATCTATTGGTTCATGTGAAGGTGAAATTGATGAGCATTTACTCAATGTAGTTACTGCTTTAAGTGGTAGTGGACCTGCTTATGTAACACTTGTACTGCAAAGATATATATATATATTTTAAGATTATTTTTTAGTTTTCTGTTATGGTTGAAGCACTTGCAGATGGTGCAGTAAAAGCAGGTTTAAGTCGATCATTAGCATTGACCTTAGCTGCAAAAACAATGATGGGTACAGCAAAAATGTTACTTGATAAAGAGCAACAATTTCATCCAAGTCAATTAAAAGATGCAGTTGCTAGTCCAGGTTAAAATTATTCTAAACTTCTTTAAATTTTCTATATGAAAATATTTATTTAAAAGGTGGTACAACTATTTACGGACTTGAAATAATGGAAAAAGCTGCTGTTCGAGCAGCTCTAATGGAAACAGTAACAGCAGCAACTAATCGAGCTGCTCAATTAGAATCGTAAAAATTCATTTTATTAAACCATTATTAGATTTTCTACAGTTTTTTTTAAGAATTCAATTTTTATTTGTTTTCATAGATATTGATTATTAAATAATAAAAAAATATATATCAATGGAAATTAAAATTCTGTTTCTGTATACTTGTTTATTATGGAAAATTTATTACTTTCGATATGATAGATGAATACAATAATTTATTAATAAATAAATTATATAGTCTAAACAATGTCTAATAAAATATTGATTGATATAAATCAGAAGAACTCATATGGTCTTGTCAATAGTCATATGGGATCTTTCCTCATATAATTGTAAACAAATTATTTTTTCTGTTCTGATGTTGACACACACAGATGTATCTCAATTGCATTATTAGCGCCATTAAACACGTAACCATTTTAATAATAAAACGCTTTTCCAATAGAGAAAAACAGCTAGTTATTAATCACTCGCTTAGTGTCCGACAGATAAAAAAAAGGAAAAAATATATATTGGTTTTGAGTTCTTTCGATAATCATACGTTTAGACAAAAGGATCGTAATGGTAAATCAATGCAGTCATATTAGTTATGACCTAGATGTATTTTTAAACCTACTGAAATAGAAAAAGACTTCATGATAATATGTATCAATTATGAAATTTTTAGGAATGAAATCTCATTAAGACAAAGCAATGATATTTATGTTTAGACTTTTTGAATAGTTTCAAACAATGACTAATACAATAAAGATATTCAAATAATTCATAAACTACTTCATATTTTAAATGCTTATTTAATAATAAACATAAAATAAGCCATATAATAAAGGATTATTTTAATAAATGTTTATAGTTAAAATAAAATTCTTAATATTGGATTAGAATTATACTGAGGTCCCCAAACAGTCGGAATGAGTTTTTTTGACATCCAATATTTATTTTGATAAAATGTATTTAAGAAATGTTCATTAATTTTTGCACATTTTAAATCTAAAGTGAGTTTTTGCATTAAAGGCCAACTATTTTGAATAATATTCTGCGAATGAAAACCATCAATCAATGGACATTGTTGAAGAGTATCCCATTGAATATATAATCGTTGTAAAGAAGGAAACATTTGTCCAAGAAATCTTACATTAATTGAATGAATATTTAAATTCATATCAAGTTTAGAAACATTTTTAAAACATATTTTGTTAATGATGGTTCATATAATGTAGATGCATAAGTACGAATGTATAATGATTGAAGATTTGGTGTATTATTTTTCAAAAATTCAAGAATATCTGCTCTCCAATAAAACCCTTCAAGTGCAATACGACGAAGATTGAAAAAAATAGTAGGAACATTAGAAACTAGATAAAGATTTCCAGTTAAATAAAATGAACAAATAACAATAGACTTTAATTTCAGATGATATTCTTGTAATAAAAAACCATTATAGGAAACTTCCATTGCAGATTGTAATGAATATGGATTTTCAATACGTATATCTTTTATCTGATTAACCTTTGGAATAGTTTTAAAAATTACTTGAAGAAAAAATCCGTCCACTCTATAAAGAGTTAATGAACGAAGATTAAAACATATAGAAACTGAAAATCGTTCTTCCATAAATATATGATAATAATAAGATAATTCACGAACTAGTGAAAAAATCTATATTAGACGCTATTAATTCCCAAATTTTTGACTTTTGTCTTGATCGATCAAAACGAATATGTAAATGACATTGTCGTATAAGATCATTAAAACGACCATTTTATCCATAAAACGTTGTGAAAAGTTGATAAACATCCAAATATTCAAAAATTTCAAGTAATAATTCGTTACACAAACATTCAAAGTACGTCTCCCTTTTGTTTGACATTGTATAATGTGTTCGTTATTTTCTATGTCATTGTATATGTATGTTGTGGCCGAAGTTAGAATTCAGCCCAATTCTAAATTCGTCCAGACCAAATTGGAATTCTAATTTCGACTGGATCAAATTGGAATAATTTTTTAATGAATAGAAAAAAGTAAAATCTTGATAACCATTGAGAACCAATTTAAGTTTGTCTGTCTCTTGATTGTTTCTTTCTTCTTGTCTAATCTAGTTAAACAAAGCGGGCGAACAAATTAGAAGAGAATATTCTAGTGAGAAGTGATTGCGTGAACAAACAGTATAAAGGGCGGGCCAGAAGTCCTGACTCGATTTGTATAATAAATTTTTCTATAGTGAAACACATGGTTGTAAATTTGTTTCTATGAAGAAAAGATGCAGTAAAAGACGCTCTACAAAATGACTGTTGAATGA
>CAJNSZ010001900.1:0-19983 GCA_905329745.1 Rotaria sp. Silwood2
GAAAATAGAAAATAGAAAATAGTTAGAGATGAGTTCAAAAGAAAAATAATCAATTTCCTTGAATTTGATGAAATTTTCAAAACCTAAACTTCAAATAGATTATGAAATCTGCAGGAAATATTCTTAATATGATAAAATAAAATAATTCTAATTTCTAGTGTATAACTATCATTATTATAGACATTTCTAATTAACAAAAATTTGTTTTTGGAAATATTTTCATCGATATGATCTAAAACATTGCCATTTCTTTTTAATAATGTCATCTTATTTTGTATGTGTATTTCTAAGTATATTTTTTAAATCAAAGAAATTTTATATGATACTCTTCATTCTCTTAAAATTGCTATAATATCAGAGCTATTATGATAGAATGTGAGATGAATATATAAAATTCACAAATTCAGCAGTTTTTATTTGTTTATTCAAGGAAAATTGTTTTCCTTCTATATTCAAACAAATATTTATATATTTTTTAAAACAACAACATAATCCAATTGATTTATTTCTTGAATATTTCAAGAAAATAAAAGTATCAAATTAAAAAGTTAATTTCTAAGCAAGTACTATATAATCTTTTCTTTTGTTTGTTGTAACATTCAAATACTTATTTTTCAACTTTTTTAATTATTAATTCTAGTTAGTGACTAATAATTATTTATCAAACAATTTAGATTCATATGAAAAGAAAAACAGCTAACTATTTCTAATTGTTTCACAATGATCAAAATTTCAATACTCTATTCACTATTCTAATTAGTAATCGTATCATAAGTTAATATTAAACATTAACATTATTTTATCATAGATATTATTTCTTAAATTAAAACAACTATTTAAATAATATCAACTCACTATATTGTTAGGGATCAACATATACGTGAAGATAGCATAAAATTGAACGTTGAATGTAGTTAGTTGTTTGAGACGACCATCAAGTAAAGAGACACAATCATCAAAACTAAACACATTAATACATAAAGTAGTAAGTGTTGAAGTGAAATATGTAGTTGATGGCAACCAAGATAGGAAAAAAGGTGGATATTCGTCCACAGATGATGATGTAATAATTGTTAAATGCTGTAGATTTTGAAAGAGATCTATGATATGTGCATAAATATTTCTATTATAAATCTTCAATGATGTTCCAAAACGATTTTGATCATTATTATGAAGAATAAGATCTGTTATCTGATATTGAAAAATATGTTGAAATGATGATTTATCTAAAAAAAAAAAAAAATGTAAATCAATGTTTTTACATTTTTTGTTACTGTAAAAGCATGTTAAGTACTTACCTGTAAAATAACAAACTATCTCCTCCTTGAAATTGAAAAGTTCCAAATAAGTCAAATTTTGATAATCACCAGCAAGAAGAATATGTTCCATATATGTTGCGTCAACAATGAGTTTTCTGACACAATTATGTTTTTGAGGTAATATATAACTACAAAATCGACCAATTTTGTCATTAATAGTTGATGACACACTTACAAAATTGAGAATGCTAGTAAATACATCATCTTCTAATAAAGCATTAATCTGTTCATTCTTAATTCCAAATAGAGAATAAAGAACATCAATGTTATTAAGTTTATTCAAGATGATGAACAATATTTCATAAGGTAGATCAAGAAGATGAATGTTAGATTGATACATGTTTATTTATCACTTTCACTTTCTTAAAAAAAGACACATATACATATATATATATATATTTGTTTTTTTTTCTTCTAATGACTGTTTCCGTCAGCCAAGAATAGAATGACTGTATGACAACAATTATAGACAAAAAGAAAAAATATGTTATTGATGAGTCGAATGGATGGAAAAACATTGAAAAGAAAAATGTCGAAAGGAAAAAGAACGAAAAAATAAATCAAGAGAAAATTATCGAATAGAAAAAGATAGAACAGAAATATATCGAAAGGAAAAGGACAGAAAAGAAAACTGTCGAAAAAAAGAAAAGTATCGACAATATTAACAGAAAGAGGTCACCACCCTTTAACGTTGTGAATATCCTTCAATTCGTTGGTCGATGTCTATGTTAGTGTCCACTTATATCAGCGTAATACTTCCCTAGGGAAAATCTTTGATGTTTCCTTTCTAGATCCTTCACAGATCCATCAAGAATCCTGCAAGAATTTGCTGTTTTTTCCTAAGAAAATGATGAAATCCTGAAGGAAACGTGTAGCCGTGAAATTTCAAGATTTGTACAGGATTCAAACAAGATCTCAAAAGGATCTTGCCGGGATTTTGATGATTCTTAATGAAAAAATTCTGTTTGCATTTTTCAGGATCTTACAAGGGAATTATCTGAGGTGATAAAAAGCTTTTCGGTCAGGAATATTATAGTTGAAATCGTTTCAATAAAATTTATTCTATTAGAATAAAATAAATATTTGTTTGTTTTTTATTTTCTCAAGATTTAATCGAAAAAATATTGATATGGTTTAGAGAAACAACATAAGTAAAAAAAATAAAATAAAATTTTTTTATTTCAAACTATTATGAATGAGTTAAGTCTATAAGAAGATGAATTGCATGTTGTTCTTTATTTCTTCTAAAATCTTCAACAATAAGCACTCATCATCTTTGTTATTACCGACAAAAGATTCATCAAGCAGTAATACAACGCCTTTATTAGTTTTTGCTTTATCAATAAAACCTTCATCATAACTATGAATGAGTGAGACTTATTTTGTATTGTTTCGGTCTAATTATTAATAATAGTTTGATATTTTTTTTCGTTCAGATTTCAATGATGCATATGGTTTGAGGTCAAAATGAGGTTCTTCTTTAACAAGAAACAATATGAACAACAATTGTTGTTCTATCAATATCGAGATTCCGATATAAGATCTGCAATGATGGTGAGAAGTAAAACTATAGAAATTAATTTATTGATCTTTTTTTAAACAGTCTAAAAATATTATTTTTTTGTGATTAGTATATATCAATTATAATTTTCTTTTTGTTTTTTTTTTTTAGTAAATTACCATCACGGGAATTACTGTACAATAAGGGATTATCGAAATTACTGGAAATAGTATACATTCGCAGAAAAATAAAGAACAATCATGTCACCCTCAACTTTTTGCCTCTTGTTCATCATCGCGTTACGTCATCTATTTTTGCTATAATTTTCATATACCTCGTTCAAACGAGCTCATATGTTCAGAGGTTGTGGGGAAGACAGAGATATATCTTCCACCGAAAGCATGAGCCCTCTAGGTAACCTCATTGTTGAGAAAAGTTAATAAAACTGTGGACAAAACGTCATCGCGTTACGCTTAGACAAGTCGATAACTATATAGGGCGGCACCCTTCAATTTTTTTTACTTGGATCTTTTAAAACTCATAATTCTAGTCTGATTATTCTATTATGATACATAGACATATTTATGATTGTATGTAAAATTTCAACATTTTAAATGTTATGAATCATTTTATTTTCTCATTTCTTATTAGAGTAGTCACATCAAATTTTTTCGATCGAAATTTGAACTTTCAATGCCTATTAGATTCTAGAAAGTGTTTGATTTTTCACTCATCAGTAGGAAACATCAACTGGATCAAAATTCTCGTAAGATAGACAAATATGATCCTATATTGAATTTTCTCATTATTATAAAAACTAATATTTTCTTGTAAAATCATGATGTGAAATTGTTTGCGTGAGAGTCGAAATTTAGATCGAAAAATGATGTGTGAGTACTCTAAAAGAAATGAGAAAATAAAACGATTTATAATATCTAAGAGACTTCAATTTTGCACATAATTATAAATATGTCTATATATTATAATAGAATAATTAGTCTAAAATTAGGACTATTAGGAGAGGGAAGTAAAAAAAAAATTTTTAGAGTTCTCATGCATTTGAAAATGATATCAAAATCGTCTAATTTTACCAATCTATTGTTATTTAATGCCATCTATAGATTAATATTCAGATTGTGTTTATGCGGTAAACAAATCATACAAGAAAAAAAAAACAAAAGAAGAACCTCGTTTATTACAGAAAGCTTAATAACATGATTATGAATGAATATTAACTAGATATTGTATGATAAAATGGAAACATGGATATAGACTAAGAAACAATTTCATCATCTCTCATTTAGTCTGCTCTTATTTTTCTAGATCAAAATTACAATTTTTTTTACATAACGATGTATAATATGAATTTATTGGAAAGCTACATAGCTGATATACACAACAAGTATTCACCATTTTGTTTGTATGATGATTCAATTAGCACGACAGTAATTAAAATAATATCAACTTCATTGACTAAAATTATTCAATTATTGTTTTAGAAAATCTTTGTGCCAATCAAAGAGAAAACAGTACGATTGTACAATTGCCAAAAAACAATTCATGATGCAGCTCATATTGGTCATGCTCGGTAACAATACAATTAGAATTTCTTTTTTTGTACATCATCTTATCTTATCTTATCTTTTAAGATTCTATATCACATCAGATATTATTCGACGTGTGATAGAAAAATATTATTCTTATAATGTTCTTCATGTCATAAATATAGTTGATATCGATGATAATGTAAAGTAATTGGTATTGTATTTTTCATTTTCTATGAATTTTTTTTTCTTTGAAGACTATTAAACGAGCACAAGAAAAATATCTTATAAAAAATATATAAACGATAATTCAATTCACATTCAAAAAATTATTGAAGATTGTCAAAGTACATTTAACGTAGAATACCAAATTGAAAAAAAATAAAATAAAATAAATTTATCTTTTTTTTTCAGCATGTAAAAGATATTCATTTGCATGAACCAGATGAAGAAAAAAAAGAAATGTATAATAAACAAATTTCAACAGCTGAAAATTTACTTAAAAATATCGATACTTTAGTTGATGTTGAAACAAAACGAAAAGTAAACGTTTTAATATATCTCAAGGCATTAAACTAAATCAAATCTTTCTTATAGAAATTATTTAATGATTGTTATGATATTCTTTCATCTTTTTTAAATTTTAATTATTTACATACAAAAGATCCACTTGATGAAAAAATTTTACTTGACTATACAAAAGAATTTGATAAAAAATTAAAGGCTGATATGAACTTATTAAACGTTTTGCCTCCATTAACTTTAGTATATACGAGTGCATTTGTTCATCAAATAATCGATTTTATTTGCCAACTCATTCATAATGATTATGCATATGTATCAAATACATCAGTTTATTTTGATACATTAAATTTTAAAAGAAAATTTTTACATGACAAATTAAAACTCGATCGAATGAAGAATATTGCTAACTTATGTGAACGTGAAGAAGCATTAATAAAAAAAAATTTACAAGTGAAGCAAAGAAAAATAAATCTGATTTTCTTCTTTGAAGAAAAAGCGAATCAGGTGAACTTTCTTGGCCATCAACATGGGGTCGTGGTCGACCCCAATGTTTTAGTCAATGTGGTGCTATTGCTCATTTAATATTTGGTAAGAATTTATTGTCTTAAATATATGTTTACCATAGAGTAACTTTATCAAACTAACGGGTGGTCTGTAAAGAATGAAGATCTTCGTATTTTCTCAATATCTTCTTTAGTTTTCATAGATTCAAATTGAGCGATTTTTTCTTCAAAAGATTCAGCATTTGATTCTCTAAAACAACGATATATAAATGGATGTTAGAGGAATAAAAGCATACACATTATTATACTAATATTATGAACATGTGATGTCAATAACTTTCAAAAGTATTTCTGATAGACGAGCTAGAATAATTAACTTTTCAGTATCGTTTTCAGTTTTGATAGTTTTGAAAAAATTTTTCTTTTTCTTTTTAAAGATTTAGCAATTAATTCTCTATAAAACCATTTACATATATATATTATAGATATTAAAATAAGCCAAATTTTCACTATAGTTATATTGTTGACAAAAAAAAACATCAAAAAATTTCAAAACACAAAATAAATTTGTGCTACATTTATGTGCTCGTCTCATACTATATAGACATATTTCAATTAAGTTTAATCTTGACTTTTTAAAGCTTTAAAAATTTTATCTGATTAGAATATTTAAAAATTTTCATAACATAGCTTTATTGTATAAAATACAAGGAATAAACAAACATTATGTATTTCAAAATAAAAACCTGGTTTTTTTTGTTAATTTGAAATAAACGGAACGCTTATTTTATGCAATAAAATTTCTTTATGAAAATTCTTGAACCTACTAATAAGATAAAGCTTTTAAAACTCTATAAAATGCATATAACAATTTATCTATATAGATCGATGTGAGAACACATACAGTAAAATATATTCTCAGTTGTAACTTGCAGACCATACGATTACGGGAGGAGAAGAGAAGAGAGAGAAATTGGAGATTTTTCCTACCTTCTCTTTAACTTTTTTTTCTACTATCATCATGTTCTTCTAGGAAATTTTCTTGACAAGTATTTATCGAATTATAATATTTTAATGAACCGAATGAACCATGCAAAAGAAAAACATCTATTTTCTCTCACGAAGGACCGGTTTCAACTGCCAAATCGCTTTGAGTGCGGATTCTGTGCATAAGGTAGACTCCATTGATGTATGAAAAACTCCATGTAAAGAAATCTTCATAGTTCTTATGTCTAGACTTATGGGCATTTTACTGCAATTTTAGTCTCTTCTAGGGAAAATCCTTGATGTTTTCGTGACAGATCCTTAACGAATCCAATCAGAATTCTTCAAGGATTCGCTCTTTTTTTTCCTGAGGAAACGACTAAATCTTGAAAGAAGTGTGTAGCCACGGAGTTTTAAGACTCTGACAGGATTCAATTAGAATCCTTAGCAGTTTCATACTTTTTTGAACTGGAAATCTATCAAGAAACATATTGTGCTTGTGGATGTGAATACGGGTCTATCTTATGTTAACTAACACTTAGAGCCACTAATACACTTCTCTGTTGGATTCTTGTTAAGATCCTCTTCTTATTCGGATACATTAGTTGACTGAATTCTTGTGTAAGAATCCAGATCAGATCCTGTTTAAAACTTGACAAAATCTTGAAAGAATTCTCTCTATTATTCTTGTAAGGAACTTAAGCAGAATCATCATAGAATCCTGTTATGGTTCTGTATTCATGGCTTAGAAAAATATCTGGGCAGAAGCCCAAAGAAATCCTGAATAATGTCCTGTGTAACTGTGAGAAAACATAGAGACAGAAATTAATAGAAATTGATACAGAATTCTGAGGAAAATTTGACAAAATTGTTGAGATCCTGCATCCTGACATATCCTTTCAGGATTTCTCAAGGAATGAACAGGATTAAGACTAGGAAGGGCATGATATATACCGACAAACTGAACATTGATATATTGAGATGAGATTTAGTATGCAAACAGGTTTAGTAGTGAGCAAACTGTTACAAAATTATAGCTCACAAAAAAACATTTCCTTCCCGAGATAGTCGAATCTTAAAAAACAGAAAACTCTAGCATCATTCGTGAGATAGGAGTGATTTTTAACACTTCAATATCTCGAGAAGAAAACATTCTTTCGACCTGAAATTCTCAGAAAATTTTGCACTCGAATTGATCTATTTGTGTAGTGGATCTCAGCTGGAAATACCATCATTCAATTTGTTGGTAGACACTATGCTGTAGGCTAGAATTGCAGTGAAATGTCTATAAGACTGTACATAAGGCATAAGAAGATTTCTTCTTATAAGAATTTTCATACATCAATGGGATCTATCTTATGCACAGAGTCCAAACTTAAAAGTAATTTGTCAGTTGAAAACGGTTGTTCGTGCGACAAAAAACTTTCATTCAAGATCTGAAGGAAAATCTGTTGTTATTTCATCAAGAAAGTTAATCTACTAAATAGCTGAGCGAAACTGATTTAATATTTCTTTAAATTCGAACTATTTTCTCTTTGAATCCAAAGTATTTTCTCTTTAGATTCAAACTAGTTTCTCTGAAGTTGTTTTATTTTCTCTTTAGATCATCCAAATGAAATGTGAATCAGTTTCAGAGAGATAATAGCTCAGATCCAAAGAGGAAATTAATCAATAGCAGAGCAAATAGTGTAGATCTAAAGAGAAAATCAATCAAAGTCATAGAGAAAATGATTCAGCTTCAAAGAGGTAATAGTTCAGATCTAAAGAGAAAATGAACAGATTTCAGAAAAAATAGTTTGAACCTAAAGAGAGAATGATTCGGATCGAAAGAGAAAATTAATCAGTTCCGCTCAACTACTAAGTAGATTAACTTTGTTTGATAAAACAATAACTAATTTTCCTTGCAATATTGAGTGAAAGCTTTCTACCTGAAAGAAAATAGATGGTTTTCTTTTGCATAGCTCACTTGGTTCACTAAAATTTTATAACCCACGAACTGTTTATAAAGAAAATTTCCAAGGAGAAAACTATAACGGATGAAAAAATTTAAAGGGGGGAAATTTTCCAGCTTCTCTTACCTCCTCGTATACGCTGTACGTACAGCTTTTCAATCGTTTTCTTTTCGACTTTTAACTACATATTCGATCCAATTTGTTATATCTTAATAAAGCGTATTTTTTGCTTTGCTGTTTAGAATCAAACATCGATATTTCTATAAATAGTTCTGATGATCAAGTTGCAGTTGAATATGATGAAATTCGTCGATTCCAATGTTTTCTTGATTGAGATTCGACAATGAAGCATCTTTTAATTGTTGGTGGTTTAACAATAAATGAAAAAAAATCTCAACAATTTTTAATAATTCAATTACAATTGAAGAAGCATGTATCAATTATGGTCAAAGACAAATACGTTTATTATGTTTATTAAATCCATGGTGGTCTAATATTGATTTAAATGAAAATACTATGTGGGTGTGGGTGTGGGTGTGGGTGTTGGTGGGTGTGGGTGTGGGTGTTGGTGGGTGTGGGTGTGGGTGTGGATGTGGGTGTGAGCATGAGAGAAGAGAATACCTGCATCCACTTCCATCCACACCCACACCCACACCCATCTATATTGATAGACATAATATGAAGTGATGTAACATGAGAACATTCAATAATAAAATTTGATAGATTGTTATTACGTTCAAATACATTATTATTCGATGATTGCCTCATATAATTTATCATAGAGAAATGTTTAAGTAATAGAAAATTTTCATTAATTCTAATGAAGAATTCATGCTTCAGTGAAATTATATCGAAGACAGACAAATGAGTTACATAATCAAATACAATACTTGGGACTCATTTGAGATCTTTTCCAAATGAGTGAATGTGAATGGAAGTGAAAAAATATAACATCTTACTTAAAGAATGGCGATATAACTTACGAAACAAGTCGTTTATGCATAAGCTATTGTCTTAAATGTTCTTTGAATCTCATTAGCAGATGCATGAAGAACAAAATCATTGATATCACCAATCGTACTAATATAAAAGATGAATATGGATGTGAGTCTAGGTATTTATTTCGGTCACACGCACACCTACACACCCATCCACACCCACACGCTAAGAGTTAGAGTTAGACCTAGCATCGCTCTTTCTTGATAATGAACACAATATAAAACAAAAAAAAATGAAAATCTCAGATGGAAAAGGAGATTGACGGGGATGTGCGAATGTAAAAAATAGTAATGTAATGTATCAATTTGAAGGTATTGCTGGCCTTTATTGAACTGTGAAATCAGTTAAATTCTATACATTAATGGTGACAAGAAAACCATATGTAGTCCCTTAAGGAGCTGCCAGGACTCAAAGGGTTAAAGACAGTTGTTATCCAGAAAATAACACCTGATATGGATGATAATGAAGAAATCAAATTAGTTTCTTATGAAATTGTCTTAATTCGAACTAATTCTTTTGATTCCACATGTATCAATGATTCAATTAATTCTATATTCTGATTTGAAAAATGAAAGGAACGTTATGATATTTTGCTATTCGAATGCTTTACATGTTCTTCTTGCATTTTCTATGGATGAAAGTCTATTGATATCGAGTAGAAAGTCTTCTTTTTGTACGCATGTCTCTGAATGATAGTTGACTGATTATTCAATGACATCATTATTCTTAATCCTTCTCAACACACAACTATTCGAAAACACCAAGAGATCACAGTGGCATTAGAACACTTCAAACGTTTCAGTTTTATTAATACCGTTTTTCACGAAAGAATAGACAATGATGACAGCTGATAAGCATATGATTGAAGATAATTGATGAAAGCAAATTTTGCACCTATGATATGACATTAGTTCTTGTTCGAATGGGCACAACACGACCATCGTGTGTTTTGCACAGCAATAACTTAGGCCAGATTTCAGGAAGTAAACTGAGACAGATGAACGGCATGAGTATGTTGAGAAACCGAACCAGAAAACTAAGATAAGGTACTTGGACAGCAGCAGCAAACGTCGGCAGACAGCAATTTTGCACAATGCTGACAAGAGTGGTCGGTAAGGTCAGAGACAGAAAGAGGCTTGCAACGGCCATTAATTGAATGATCATGCGACGACATTTGCGCCAATCGAATTGGTTACGTTGTACTTGCCGTTTTTGCATGATCACGCGTATGAGCAAAGCCACAGTGGAACCGACTACAATAAATGTTGGTACAAAATTGTGCGCGATTCGAGCATAGATTGCTATAGATTGAATCTTCAATGCACATGAATATCCGCAAAAGATTGCCTCCATATTGAATTGATTTCGACAAGGATAGAGAAAAGTAATTACAATGTTAAAAATAATTGGATAGATGAGAGCAGTATTAAGAAGAGGTATGTAATGAAATAGAAATCGCTGGCATCGGGTAGCAAATACCTTAGAATAGAAAATGAGAAAATGCCGCTCGACAGAAGCCCACGCCATCGTCAAGTATGTCGCAACAGTCAAGCTCGAATTTATAAAATTCCAAAAGAGGCACAACGCATTTGTCGATGGTGTGACTCGACCAGTTCGAAGATAATTAAGTGTAAAAGGGTGATTTAAAAATGAATCAAGGGCAGAAATGATCAACAGAGCTAGTGGTACGTGATTGTGAAGAGCAGATCGGAGGTTACGATTCAACAATAAATGGGTGAGTGTAAAAATACAACATAAGATAGACGAAATGTGGCAGATTTGCAAGACAATATACTTGATTTGACTCGCTAGATCTACAGTAGTACCAGCAATAGTTGTGAAGTTCGACATAGTATTGGAAGAGAATGAGAGAGAAAATGTGTGTACTATGGTAAAAAATGGCACAATCTCTGTCGGAGAATTATGTGTGACGTTGAGATTTTTTTGCATTAAGAAAGCTGTCAATCAACACCTCTCTATGTTGGGTCTTTTTCTTTGCATAAAACATGACAACAGATTTAATTTCCAGATATAATATAAGGATAGATAAGATTCTCATTTACGACCGCTGTCAGAAACAGAATCTATGAGAATAACAAGTGAATCAGATACAAATTATTATGTTCTACTTCCCGAGCTCTTTGTCTACCCCAAATGCGCTTCAATAAATTCCAATGCGGCTCGCATTGTTCTTCTAGCTCTATGAATGAAAATAAGAACAATCCTCGAAATTCATATTTTTCTCATTTTCAGAACGACATCAATACGACGCAATCTACTAAAAGCAAGAGTACTTACTTCTTTTTTATCTAAACTACATACACCTGTCGTCTCGTTCCAAGTCACAAAGCAATTGTACTAAAAGTCTGATACCTCTATCTCTCGCCGTCATCGTAGTTGTCGTTGCCCACGAACAATGATTTGCTTGGATAGTTCAATCAGTGGAAGTTTTGAGGAGTAGTCTAATTGTGTCACTGGGATATTTCAATGTTCCAGTCTTTGGACAGTCTTGTAAGCATTGAAAACGTGATTATGATTCTTTTTCTCATTTGTTTATACTTGACAATTACATACTGAAATACTTTTCTCTTTTAAGAGTATTCTATTTCATATGAAATATATTACCAATTTATACAGTTCCTAGTTAGGGTGATGATGTTTCTTGACTTGCCTTCATTATAGATCACTTTCCTTAGTTTTTAATAGATTTGACTATCAAGCTTTTTTCTTCTCTCTCTTCTTAGTATCAACTTAAATCCAAGTTTCATTACTGATTAGATCTGTTAATCAAAACTTGATGTCTGTCATAGTCATAAATTCAAGAAATGCTGATGACAGGAAGAGAAAATATCTCGATCCGGTTTTTTTGCTATAATTCATGACAATGTATTGAAAATCAATTATCTCCGTGGATCAGGTGTTAGGAATATATCAGAAGTGAACAAGTATTGAAAGACATTGGATAAGTAGTTGAACACTCAGTTAAAGGTCATAGAAAGACAATAGGAGTGTATCCTTAATAGTTAATAGCAACTTTTTTACGTCATGAAAGAGCCACGACTCGATGAGGGATTTCGGCAAAGAATGTGTTGATTTCAAGCTGTTTGATTCAAGAGTGATGAGTGATAACATGAGTTTTCTGATTATTCGATGGTTCACGAATCCTTGTTTGCTAGCTAGCTCAGAGGTCGTTGATAACTCCTACTTGACATGACCGAATTTAGCTTTGATTTTTGTTGAGGCTAGTTACGTGAAGTCTTTTGATACTTTATTAGGTACTCTTTCAACAGTTTCTCAGTTTTTTCATGAAAAACACTCTCATAGAAACTTTTTATGAAAAGTTTTTCTAATTCATCCCATATACGAATCACCAGGAAGTGTCTTAATTGAAGTTAAAAATAAACTGCAAGAATATATATAAGTGAACCAGTTAAATAGAATATTATAACGAAGTGTTTTTTCTTATAAATAACTGTTTATTTTATTTTTCATCGGTTTATATTAATCATCATTAATTCAACTGTATCTCTGTTTCAGTTAAAGAATATCTTCTTCTTTACAATTCAACTTGTTATTTGTGTTGTACTCCTCAATATAATAAAAATTCAAAATTTCAAATTATTAGAATTCCGTTGGTAAAAAATGACGAGCTGCTCTACCATCAAAATAAAGATTATGCATCTCTTAATATTTAATAAGTTTTGCTTCTTTCGACATATCTTCTTACATGAGTCACTAATATAGCTTATGTTGAGTACTGACATATGAATCATCATCTTTCTTTCTATTCTCTTTTTTTTATGCATTTAGCGAACCATAATAAAAGGGAAAAAAATAATGATAACAACGTTTGACTCACTTCTGTCTTCAACATGCCGGAGCATTTTTCACTGAACAGCATTACGCTTTCGGAACGCTGTGTGCAAGTGCTCTGAATATTTGATTACGTGATTAATAACTTGAAAAAGACCATTACTCTCCAGACAGAGAAGACTCTTTAGAAACATACATTTTCTATGATGATTTTTATGCACACTAATTTGACTGAAAATCTCCACAAATTATGAAGAATATCGCTTCAGTAATTAAGAAACAAGGAGAATGATGTACTTCGTCTGCAAATCTTGAATATTAAAAAGAGCGCGTTTTTGCAAGTTTTATTGTTTCAATCTCTTTCGATGGCATGATTTACGTTTTCAATGCGCGTGATCTCTCTAGAATTATTCAGGATAAAAAACAATCTAGTGTCTGCACTACAATGAAATAGAGGAAGAAACTTTCAATCTATAGATCAAGATACAATACCAACGATTGTCTTCTCACATTCTAACGTTGAGCAAATGAAATCATGTATTTGAGGGTGTGGGTGTGGGTGTAGGTATGAGGTTCGTTGGTCTCCTCGTTAACACTACTCCTCACATCGACATCCATAGAACCCCACCCACGTCCATCCACGCCCAAATGTTCCTGTCTTCTGAATTCTGAATTATGCAACTATTAACCGATAGACTATCTGCAACTTTGATCTCTTGCTGTGGAGCCATGGGCGAATGACTAAACATTCATTGGTCCGTCAGTCGATTAATGTCATGCATAATAATATTCTTACTGTTGGTATGACAGCATCGTGGACATTTTATCATTCAATAAACATGTTGCATTAAATTCATGCTTATTTCTGTCCTTTTTTTTTGTAGCCACGAATATCGTATTGAAATATCACACTCTCTGTAACAAATACACAAATGGGAGTTCACAGTTATTATGTTTTCACGAGGATGACTATTTCTGCTTGTGTGACGTGAACAGTCTCGCGCAGTGTCTTCGTTACAATAAAAAATGGGATCAATGTCAATATTGTCTGGCACAAGGCAGATGCATTAAAGGTGTTACAATTACATCGAGTGAGTATTTGTGTATATGCCCACGATGTTATTCCGGCTCTATTTGCCAACATCACACACAAGTGCTAAGTTTCAGTCTGGAATTTCTTCTGAGCGCCGATATATCAGCATCATCACTTATCACTTAAGACGTATCACTCATCATTCACATTACTGTACCAGGGCTACTGTTTCTCTATGGTATCATCAATAACTTCTTTTCATTCATCACATTCCGACGTCCGAAACTAAGTTCGAACAGAGTTGCTAACTATTTTCTCGCCAACAGTATCATCTCACAATAGTCACTTTTTTGTTTCGTTGAAAAAATTCTTCATATTCTCATCGGCGCACGAGGACTTATCATCCAGCCGATGGTGAACATTATTCTCTGCAAACTTGTGTTGTCTATTCTGTCATTGTGTACCCGAGTTTGTTACTGGCTAATAGCCTTTGTTAACATTAAACGTATCTATGTGGTAATTTATCCAGAGGGGCAGTGGTTAAAACAACTGAAAATTGCCAAGAGAATCATAGCACTCATAGTTGTCATCATATTTGCATCCTATTTACATGAATTAATCAAATACACAACTGTCAATGATCTGAAAGACATTGAAAACGGTGAATGATATTCTCCGCTTGAATTACACTTATGTTGACATATTTTTTTCTCACTTGCAACATGGTGCGTAACAGAATTCGGTGAATTCTTGCCGACCTATAATAAAGTCATCACACTCGTTTATTATCTAATCCCGTTTCTTGTGCAACTCATCTGCATAATCTCTCATATCAATCTGCTTTTCCGCCGTCATGCCAACGCAGAGAAGAAGAAAAAATGCTCACAAATCTTCCGTGAACAGCTGAAAAAACACCAGGAATCGCTCATTCCATTGATAATTATTATTCTAAGTGCTCTACCTCAATTTATCATGTCCTTCTCGTTGGCTTGTAGTGAGCTCAACACAAAATGGCGACGTTACCTGCTCACTGCAGCTTATTTCGTTTCTCATGCGTCACAAATATTGACATTTCATCTTAATGTTCAACCATCAAAATTTTTTTAAATGAATTCTATGAGACAAAAATGGCAAAAGTATTCCAACGAGCAATAAATATGGTAGCTTCAAGAAGAAGAAACGTCAATTTTTGAACCAGAAAATTAATTTCTGCTTTCAGCTTTTGTTGTCTAGTCATGCTTCTTTGTTTTTTGCTATTTTTGTTTCGTTTTTGCCTATTCAACAGCGTATTTGTACAATTTAAAAAAAATAAAATCATACGTTAGAGTTCATGGGGAATTTGAATTTGCGACGAATTCGGAATCGACCAATCCGAGGGAGCAATCGTTTAAGCGAACTGTGTGTTGGCATCATGACAGTGGTATAAGTGGTATATTTTATACCACCATTGTGGTATTGTGGTATAAGGATATAGGGGTATATTTTATACCACCATTGTGGTATTGTGGTATAAAATATACCCTTATACCACAATACCACAATTGTGGTATAAAATATACCCTTATACCACAATACCACCATTGTGGTATAAAAATATATCTTATACCACTACGCCAATAAATGAATATAGTGGTATTATTTTATTTTGTTACAAATAGAAATGATTTGAAGATATTTGATTTTGCCACAAATTCAGATTCCCCATCATGTGCATATATAGTGATAAGAAGTGTGTATGATCCTTCTTTCTCTCCATTTATACAAATTAGTCGTCTATAGTAGTTATTTCTCTATATGAGTGAAATAAATATTTATTTATTTATAACAAAAATCTCATTGATCTTTTTTCCTATTGACGTATCAAGAAAGGATATTACTCACGAAATATGCAAATATGTGTCTAAAGATAAAATAATTTCATGATATGCATCTTCATGCAATGCTGTCATAAGGATGTTTCCTCTGTATCTATAAAATTACATAGATACATTTATGTTCTTCTTCCTTTCATGTTATTCTATAGATGTTGTTTTCGTTGCAAATCATGTAAAAAATTTTCATATTAGGAAATTCTTCTATATTATCATTCTATACATTAATCGTTAGATTTTTACGAAAATGATTATTTATTATCTTTATTATAAATGATTTCATATGCTTGAGCTTTTTTTAACAGTCTATCAAATTTTTTTGCAAAGAAATTTCAAGATTGCGAAAAGAAGTTAGGAATGATTAAAAATTGTTTTTTTTTCAAAAAATTTGAAATGATTCTTTCTGTTAATTCACTAGTTTTCTTTTAAATGACTATATTCAAATTCAACAATGGTTATTGACGTTAGGGATAATTGTGAGTGTGCTGAAGACATTGAAGAAATTTTCAAAGCTACCAGTGATAAAACCTACTGTATAATTGAAAATTGAGTACAGTATTCGAGAACGTTTATGTTATCATAATTATGAAAAATCGCCATTGAATTTTCTATTTTATTTCAAGCAAAATTAGTCAAATTTTAAATAACAACATAGATAAATAAGTCGAGAGTTCTTTTTTTTCTCACATACTGTCACTTTTAATTAATAATATTCAATGCGTCTTCAACGAAAATCAAAGCGTTCTTGTACCGTTACACTAATATCTATAATATACCAGATAACAAATTTTAGGCCAATTGTTAATCCACCATATAAGCCTAGAAATGTTGCTAATATATAGAGAAAATCATTCCTTTCCGTATAAGTGTATCGACATGTTAATGGTGCACAAATTGAAAAGTAATTCGAATAGTTACTTTCATTTTTCCATGCCTCGATAAATAATTCATCAATCAATGTACCAACAACTACAGATGAAATGGGCATAAATCGACTATATATCGAAGTATTGAGAGATGATGAAATATTGTATTCACTATTAATCAAGTTAAATAATTTCCATAAGCATGTTGAATTGTAAAGACATTCAAATGTTGATAGATGCAAACCATAGATAGGTAAACAACCAAGAACAAGACCTAATAGAAAGAATAAAATTGAATAATTTGAGAGATCTTTTTCTTATCTCAAGATAGCTTCCAATTAATTCTACTATAATCAAATTAAAAATAGACAACAATAAATTATTGTTGTCAGTAAACATTTTACCTGACAAAACTTCTCTCTTGTTGTTATAAGTCAAAATTGATCTTGAACATGTTGACGTAGTTGTACATGAGCATGAACTATTACTATTATTATATAATATTGGATGTGTTGACATAATATAATTATCATTAAAAGTCGTCGGATCAAGATTCCAATTTGTAAAGAATATATTATGTAGTTGATTAGCATGAAATACTTCTATGATATAGTTATGTATTCGTCGAAAATCAGTTGGTACTTGACTCATAAAATGATCAATAATAGAATTTATTTGAATTTGAAAATTACGACGTGTTAATGTTTCAATACTAATCAATTCTCGTGAAGAAAATACTTCAATTTTTTGTTTGATTATATCTTTTGCAAGAGAACAGAATGATGCTAAAAGACGAAATTGTGTACTTAATATTTTCATATCTACAATCCAATAATAACTGTTGAGTGATTCACTACCCCATAATAATTCAATGAAATCGGATGAGATAAAATAACTTGAACATATTTGATGATAAGCTATTGGATTAATTGAAAGAAATTTCGAATATTGAATTGCTATTTGTGAACATGGACATGATAATGATGATAGATAATCAATTTGTAATTGTTCAAATATCGATTCTGATGGAAATGATATTGTCATGGAATGTGTTTGTGAATTTAATGAAGTAAAAGTTATTATAATAATAAGTGCTAAGATAAAGAATAATATATAAGAACGAGCAGCTATTTGTTGACGTTGTATAAGTAATATTTCATCTCTTGTTTGTGAATTTTCTGTTAAATGGGTTGTTCGCACTTCATGATATACATTTATTGTTTGAATAGAACGTTGAAGTTCATGGAAAGTAATTAGAGTTTTATGATGATTATCTTTGAAAACAAATAAAAAAAAATTAAAAATCAAGGAAATTTTAGTTCATCATAAATCATCAGGCAAGTCAATCAACAAGATAAAAAACATCTGTATAATAGATTTTAATTCTAAATGATTCTTTCATTTTCTTTTGTGAAAATTTTATAATATAATATTCATATTTACCTGTTTCTACGAAGCATTCCCTGGAAATACCTTTATGACGTCTACAATAATAATAATAGATTCGTCGAACTAATTTCACAATAGGTAAAATTAATATTTGAAGTGCAGTAGAAAGACCACCAACTATACCAAGTATTGTTGCTATAATATAAGCTTTATTGAAATGTTCTTCATAAGTATAACTACATTCATCTGGTACACATTGATTATAATAATTAGTGAAATTAGTAGAACTTGTCCAATTTTCAATAAATCATTGTGAAACAATATTAGCTAATTTTGTATTAGGAGAAAAACGACTATTAATTGTTGGATCAAGTCGTTTAATATTAACCAAACGAGTATCTATTTTAGCATCGGATGATTCAAATGAGCGCCATTCAATAAGCATATCAATACAAGATTTATTATAAAAGCATTCAAGTGAAGATGTCAGAAGAGAATCAACAAGTAAACAAGTCATAATCAAACCTGGTATCGTTTGATTAGGTTCAGCTAAAGTTGCGAAACAAGATGTTATTCTACAATAAAATCCTTCAGAACGTGAACAAGAAACACTAGTTCCACACGAACAATTATTATTCCAATTTTTATTTGCCACAAAACGATAAAAATAGTTATTACTAATCGATAGTTTCAATAGTTTAGCATTACTGGTATGACCAACAATAAATTGATTAAGTTGAATTGAAATTCGAACAAGTTCAAATAAATCGAGAAACGAAGCTAAAACTTTGAAAACAAACAAAACATAGAATTCAATTAATTAGTAACTCTTGTCTTTATCAAGTACCTGCTGTTGAAATTGTTGAATAAGTGTCAATGTTTGTATATGAAATGTATTATTTGTTGGTACTCGAGCATTAATAAATTGTAAATTATTGAATACAGCAAGTTCATTTTTTATTGTCTCATTTGATTTCTCACATAATGCTTGAAGTATAGTGAATGTTTTTAAACCTCGAAGACGAAAATCTGAAGTGTGAAAACTACCACTGAATCCACGAAAATAGAGCAACCATGCGTTATCTTCGATTAAATCACTTGAACATACTTGATGATAATAAGGTTTTATATATATGATCGATGAATAGGGTACAGAAAGGAGAGTACATGGATATTGAAGTGTTGATGAATATTTTGTGTATAATTGTTCATATTCATTCAATGTTGGTTGATATACACTATTTATTCGAATTCGAACAGTAATAGATGAATAGAAAATTAAGATAAGTATTCCAAAGCCAATAATAAAATCTAAATACGTGTCGAATAAATTCCATCATTGATATCTGATGAAAATGAAAAAATGTTTAATTTAAGTACTTTTTGATAAATTCCATTTATGTGAGAAATAAAACGATGTTTTAAATCTGTAAAAACAAGATATACGAATAAAAAAAATAATCACATTAAGTTAAAACTCACTTGTATTCATGTTTGTTGGATTTGTCGTCGGTATTTCATCATCTATATTATAAACAGTATGAGACTTCCAAAATCGTCGTATAAGCATGACTATTAAAGATGCAGAGAAGTATAACATTGCTTTCAGACCATCAAAAAGTACTTAAATTAAACATTTTTTCATTTTCATCAGATATCAATGATGGAATTTATTCGACACGTA
>CAJNSZ010001901.1:0-19954 GCA_905329745.1 Rotaria sp. Silwood2
AACTCGAGAAGGAAGGCCCATGGGCCCTTGTCCTTTTGGGCTTTTTCTAATCTCATTGGACTCTACTTATCGGCAAAATATCGGCTTAAAAGCTTTGAATCACTTCGAACGGTTCCCTCGTTAGTTCGGTTTCTACACTGACATTTTTGCTGTGATATTTTCTTCGAGATAATTGATACTTCCCAGAAAAAAAGGAATAAACCAACAACGGTCATTGTCAAATCATTTGAATCTCATTTTAGTAGTAAGAACAAGATGTTTATCTGTATTCGACTTGCTCTCATCATTATCATATTCATAATCAACTATTATAAATATCATCATCATCATTTTCACATCACCTTCGAATGATTCAGGCAATATTATTATTCGTCCTTTGCTTCTTCGATCAGTAGAGATGAAAATTTGTCATTATCAACCATCGATATGTTTCATAAATGTAAAAATAACGACCAATGTCACATAAAGTCTAATATGGATTATTTGTCTATTTATGAATATATTCGCGGATTCCCTGTTAAAATAATGAATATATAAATCATTCGGGACCCATTTCTCGATTTATACCAAGCTCATTAAAATAACAATCGATATAAGTTGTCATATCTAGTGATCAACACAACAATAAGGACTGATAAAATTGGTTCAACAATGCTGATATAGTTTTCTTCATAGATTAAAGACAACTGATGAAAATAAAAATAAATTAAGTAGTTTACAAATGTTTAATCATCTTGATCAGATCATCACACATTGCACACAGTTTAATCAATAAAATTCGAACAGAACTAAAAGTAGAATTTATTAATCAGCATGATTTTATTTTTTGGTGAATTCCATCAATCAAATAATTTAAATATCAGTCAAAATGAATTTTTTTATTCATTATATGGCTGTTAATAACCTTGTTTTTTTAAATCAAAAATTCAAATATTCTGTTGAGATTCATATGAAGACCAAACAAAAAAGTATTTAGACTTAAATCATTTAGGTTTATTATATCGATCGAAAACAAATCATCTACAAACTGCCAATAAAATTCTTGCAAAACTTTGGTGTGGGTGTCTGCATGACTTTTGATGCAAGCCTTCTTTTTATCCACACTCACACCCTAATTGTTAATTGATGAAAACAAGAAGGTAGATGACATGCTGTTGATATTATCTATTTTTCGGATATGAATGAATTAGATAATATACTTAGAGTATGCCACAAATAGCGGCAGTAGTACTATACTACATTATAAAAATACCTGACTCTCTAGATAAACAGGAATAGCACATTTAGTGCTTTATAATTCTATAATTTTTCACAATTCTTCATTTGCTATAATTATATTAGAATTTCGATCATAGCGATTCACGTCGGGTTTTGTTATATAAGGAAAACTTTCCCTTCTGTATTTAAGTCTGTACTTGCACTATATTTTATTTTCAACAGTCAGTCTCCATCTCTTAGGACAGTTGAGAAATTATATGAATAGCTTCGCGTAGGTTGACAACATGTTGAAGATAGAACATGATCCGGTGTACCTATCATCGGACAACATTCATCCACTGTCTTATTAATGATAACATTATATTACAATTGACCAGTTGCAAGCGTAAACTAATTTGAATCATCGCGATATTCAACGAATAATCTCGATCATTGTAAACTTAAAAGGATTACGGTTAATTACATGTCGTGTCAGCTGACCTCAAGGATGATCATGAATGATATAATCTGAACTGCAAGTCTGGTAGGTCTTTCTTTGCCTTCAACGTATTTTCAACCTTCATGAAACTATCTATATCATCTTTCAACTATTCCGAAAGATGAAGCCTAAGCACTGAAAACTAAATATAGTTTATTATGGATGACTTTCGCTTGAATGTATAGTATATTATGGTATTTATGGTAGTATCGAAAATTTTCCTTATCTATCTAAAGTAGAGGTGAACAACTTTGATTGGGACCCTCCAATTGTCACATCGACTGAAGTATTGTGAAACATTATAGAATTATAGAGTACTAGTTGGACTATCAGCATATACATTAGATAATTCTATATTCTTATGTATATATCTTACAAACTAAATCAGCTAGAATCATTCAATCTTCCTCAGATTAGAGCCTACAATCTTTAATAGTAGAAAAATTTCAGATCAATCCATTGATCTGTTTAGTTATGTTTGACGATGAAATTACAGCATGCCGCTTTTCATTCTTCCAAAAGTATCGAACTACTTATTTTTGGAAGCTGTTGCACGCCTGTCATAGTTTTCGCCTGAATAAAATGAAAAAATAAAAGGATGTTTTTTTTTTCACCCATATCGGAAATTTTCAATAAAAGAAAAACAATATAAGACAATGTTTCTCATCATATTTAGTTCTAACAGCATGAATTTGTAAGAAATATTTTTCCGTAGGAAACTCTTGTATTCGAAATCAAAACAAATTATATCACTTCTGTCATATACCTTTGTTACACTATGAATAGCAGAAGTAACAAGCTTGCTATAATCCTATGTGGATAGAGGATGAAATTTAGAACAACGTTCTACATTAAATTTGATTTGATACATTCTTATCTAGCAAGATACATATCTACTCTGTTGCTGAGGCTCAAAATAAACCTTCTTTTTTTCACTCCTGCTGTTTATGGCTTAACAAATGTAAAGAGCTTCAGAAGTACGTACGATCGGTTTTAGTTTTGAATATCAGAGTTTCGTGTGGAGAAAATTCTCTACAAACTCACGCTGTTAAAATGTATTTTACCTTCTTCAATGCGTGAATAAGACGGTACGAGACAGTCCATCTGCGTATTGTCTAACTCTCCGTTCTCGAGATCATTGGACCACACAGTTCAGATTTTGTTACAACAAATGCCATGTAAAGTTTAGGAGCAGAATGCTGTGCTTCCACATCTCATTAATTTTGTGAATTTTTGTCGAGATTCATTAGCTCATCTTGTTCACAAACCTCTATTTCTATTATATATCTTTTTCTTAGAGAACTTTTTCGATTAACTCATGCATTCCAAACTCAACTAAGCTCTCATATCAATGATAACATAGAAACAATTGTTTACTGAATAAAACATTTGGATTTCTATATTCAAATTTATGTCTTGTTTTTTTCAACTTCATAAAAATTATTTGTTAGTAAAAAGAACAAGCATATAGATAAAAATATATGTAGAAAAACAGACAACCGCTGATGATCTTTTAATCAGACATAGACTAACTCTAATCTGACTGATTACTAGTCTCATGAAGCGAAATTGTAACCAGTCAGAGTAAATCGGCGATTCATTCAGTTCGGTAGATACAAATTTTTCTTCACCGGTCAGTATAGATTTTTTTTGAGTTTTTGCCTGTTTTTCTTTTCGAAAATTAAATTATGTTTTCCTGATGTCAAAAACTATTTCTGTAATGGAACATGCATTAGGATATCTTTATTTAATGAATATTCATCAAGAGAAATAGAGAAAATTTATCAAAAATAGATAATGAAGAGAAAACTTTCAACACAATTCCGATGAAATTATAATAATAAACACGACAGAGCTACTTGAACCATTGTATGAAACTTCATCATCTATAGAACAGAAGATGACGAGACTAAAAATCTGCTATGTCGTTACAGACACATCAACATCTCTGTAATAGTTTGTCTGTAGGTTGAAAGTGCATCGGTATGTTTGTTACAGTCGTTGGAATAAGGTGGGAGAGATCGGTTCAATTTTCTCGTCATACACTTCAACATTCATTAATAAACATGTTTCACAAAAGTACTAAAATAGTGAGAAAGAAATCTTATGTTATTTCTATAGTGATTCGGAAATAGATATAACTAATCAAGAGATTGATTTGACTGTTATAGAATATGAAAAATAACTCTTGTCGCCAGTCTGAACAATTTCAATTCAGTCATGAGACATCAATTTCAATAGTACCTCTCTGATTGGATACTATTCTAAATGGAAATAGTGCATGACTACTTTTAATGTCAATAGTTTTTACCAAAATAGATATGATATTCAATTCACATGTATGTGATCACTTTGTCCTGAATGAAGTATTATCATTTACAAAATTCATTTGACTGTGTTTCGATTATCATGGTTACTTTATCCGAATTTCATTAATTGTCCAAGTTTAGTATCGAATTTTATAAAATATTTTATCTTAAACAGAAACACATTGACAAAATCGCCCAAAAGTTTCTGAATAATTTATTTATTATGTCGATCATATATAGTATAGAGTATCTGTTCATAGTAATCTAGTTGATATACACTGTTCAAAAATTATCTATTAACAGCATTTAATCGATGTTTTCAACTGATACTGATTTTTACTATACTAGGCGTAAATCACTCGTATAGATAAGATATATCCTTGTGTTCTACTCCTTTCTTATCGTATGAAATTATTTTATATATATAAATACATAATCTTTTTAGAATGCCTGCAGATCCCGGTTTTCTTTTTGTGCATCTTGTAAACAAGTGGAAAAATAAAATAAAAGAACCAATCATTATATTATGTCTAGTAGATACAAACAAATATTGTGCATTAAGAATGTATTCATTTTTGTATGATTTCGTTTTCAATATAGGAACAAGACCGATATTAATCATTGGTTTCGTTAAAAAAATCGATAATGTAGAATAATTCAACAATATATTTGTATTTAAAATAACACACAATCAAACAGAAATTCTTTAAGACAACTTCTCAAAATCTAGATATCCATAAGATTTATTGTTAGAATGTTCTAATTCATCACTTGCACTCATTGAACAAATTATCTAGAATTTATTTTAGCATATAGATGATCAAAATCTATTCTAGTATGTCATCATAATCAAACCTGATCATATGTTTATAATCTTACTATGCATAATAATAGAATCTTGTACTCATACATAGTCAAAACACAATTCATCTTCATTATATTAAATTTTCTCTTTCAACATTAACAAAATTTAATGAATATCCTGTATATTTACCTTAAGAAACATTTGCTTAAGTTCTACTATCGAAGTTATGATATTCAATATTAAATACTCAAATTTATTTGAATTCATGTAACATATATATAATATTGATGTTTAAAAACAAGAATAAAATAATTTTTTTTTGTCGTTGACTTTAGTATATGATATGCAACATACATAACTTCCAATTTTAAATGACTATTCTGTTGTCACTACGGCGGTCATATATGATTGTAGTCATGTTGCTTTCTTTTTCTTCTTCTGTTCTACACTTCGAAGTTTCCTTGCACCAATAGATATGCGTGTTGATCACGTCCAGTTCATATTTGCTTCTATCCAAGGGGTCATCGTACGGTCACGTCGTCTTTCTCTATATTTTTTCTTGCCTACAATGGTGATCATTAGAATACTATGCTTGTATTCGTTATAACTCTTCTCTCGTATTTTTTTCTTCTGTTCATTTGCCTCGCGTTCACTCAACTCTATCTACTTTCTAGATCGGTCATCGTCGTTGTTTAGGTACCCCCTCCATCCCATACATTATTTGTATCACATCAACTTAGTTAGATTTCTAAAGAAGAAAAAGACTATGGCTCATAAAAGTCCTCGATATTGTTTGTATCGAGAATTTGTCGATGCTTATATGAAAGGTCATCCTGAAATGACACGATGTGTAAGTATTAAAATTCAAAAATTTATTTATTCAATAAAAAACAAAATCTTTTCTTTTGAAGACCTCACATCATAGTGCACAAACAGAATGGAATCAAATAAAAAAAGATGAAGAATTAGTACGAAAAAAAATCACTGAATATCTTGATACATGGAATAAAGCCGGTGCACCAACAATTGAAACAAAAAAATCAATACCAATAACAAATGGAAAAAAAGGTTCAACAAAAAAATTAACACGTAAACGTTCACATTCATCTGAAGATGATGATCCAAATTATGATCCAAATGTTGTTGAATCTGAAGCACCAACATTTTCTAAGCGTAAAAATACATTAACTGATGATATGGATGCTGAAACATTAGCTAAAGAAAAACCATGGATTGCTCGTTCGAATGAAAAAGCTGCAAAGAAAAAAGCACAAGCACAAGCTAAAGCAGCTAAAGTTGAAAATGATAAAATAAAAACACCAGCACAAGAATCTGTATTAAAAGATCTTAAAGAAATATCTGAACGTATTGCTAATTTAATTCAAGTTAAAAGTATGGGTTTATTAACACCAGAAAATCAGAAAACACTAAAAAAATTAATTGAACAAAAGAAACAACGTACAACAGATCTTAAACGTCTTCAATCAAAACAACGTGCATCAACACGTTATCGTGAAAGAAAAAAACGTCGTGTTGAACAATTATGTGCATCTAATCCTGAAGTTGCTGCTGAATTATCGAAAATTTTTCGACCATCAAATAGAGGAATGCAAATTGATGAAGATTGTCCAGATCTTTTGCAAATTATTGCTGAAATAGCACGTGTTGGTGGTGCAGCAGATAATAAAGGCAAAGCATGTGTATCATTAGATGATTTAAAAGATAAAATTAAAGAACGTGGATATGAAATTCGAAAATCTTCACTCTATTATCGGTAAATAAAAAAAAAAAAGAAAAGAACAGTTAAAAGATTTTTAAAAATTTAAATTTTCTATTTAGTCTTATGCCTAATCGTGCATTATCACATGATGGAAAAAAACATGTCGTCACTGTACCTGTTCGGCTTCGAAAATTACAAGGAACTGAACAACCACCACAGCATGAAGGTGCTTTTTTTTCTTGAGGATACCACCCCTTCCTTCTTTTTGATTGATTTTGGTTCTAGTGGCAGCGTCAAACGGGAGCTAAGGAGGACTCAGCGTCAATGACCAAAAATTTTGGCACCATCACAACCTTCTTCTCTGCGAGAAGGCAACTAGTGGAGTTCATATTTATACCAAAACTCGACTATAGAAAATTACGGGGATTTATATTCGAGCAAAAAAAAAATTTTTTAAGAGTAGGCCTACAAGGTTTTTTAGAGAATATCAAACCTGTTGATTTATATATATAATGTAAAAGACACGCTATTACCATAGTTCTATCTGAAAATAGAAATAGCAACACGACCTAAAAGATTGAGAAAAAAAAATTACTCTCGTTAAGACCTATCTCTATGGAAAGTTTCAATTCAAAATTTGAAAATCAGTTTTTCTGAGCGGGACCACGGCATTTATTTCAACAACATCGTAACAGTTCAGTATCTCCGTAACAATAAGCTAAGGGAAAGAAATCTTTTCAAGGTGTTCATAGTTGATTTGGGTTTACATAACGCACATAGTCTCGTTTAAAAAGCTATTGATCAGATAGAAAACTTCCCTCGTGAGACTTTGCTCGAAATACTTCCAGAAAAAGTTTCAACCCGATCGGTTGTACTCTCGCTGCAAATTAGAAGTAGTCAGAAAACGACAAATATCTTTGAATAATTTTCATTAAAAATAAAAACATCTTTTTTTTTTGTATTTAGATTCGCATTTTACTGCTGCTGCATTAAGACATATTAAAGATTTAGCAGGAATATTTGGTAATGATTGTGTCTTTTATTTAACACAAGATACAAAAGCTAAAGTTAGTATTGGTCGACCTTCAGCGAAAGGTCAAGCACCACTTATCATGCATTTGGATTATGAACAAAGTTTAATGGAACCACAAACAGCTTTAGCTACTAAACATCATCAATTGACACCATGGTAAATCAATATTTTAAATTATATTTTATTTTTATTTTTCAAACTTTGTTGTTTTTTAGTATTTATGCTGCATCAGTTATTGATGATACAGGTTTAATTGGTTATGCTGGTCCAACATATGTATCACTTCGATCAGCTAAACATGATCGATTAACACATGAAACTCATGCTATTGATATTGATCGTTTAATTCAATTAAAAGAATTTGAAAAACTTGCACGTGATCATCTTGGTCGAGTTAAACCTATTCTTGTTATTAATGTTGATAGTAGTGGTTTAGAAAATAATACACGTTATTCTAAAACACTTGCAACAGCTATTGATCAATTTAAAAAATATAATTTAGATGCACTTTTTATTATAAATCAAGCACCAGGTCAAGCTTTATTTAATATTGTTGAACGACGTGTATCACCTATGTCACATGATTTAGCTGGTCTTATTCTTCCACATGATCATTTTGGTACACATTTAAATGATGCTGGTTCAACTGAACATGCTGAATTAGAAAAAGAAAATTTTAAAATGACTGCTGATGTTTTGGCTGAAGTTTGGAGTATTAATGTACTTGATGAATATCCTGTTGTTGCTGAATATATTAATCCACCACCATTAATTGATGAACAACTTAAAATGGTTGATAGTACATTAGCTTTAGATAGTATCATTGATCGGTATGTTATTTTGAATAAAATTCAATTTAAATGTTCAAATTTTGATATTGTTTTTAGAATTTGTTCTGAAGAAGAAGAAGAAGCACCACTTGATCAACGTGTTACTCAAACACGTACGACATCAACAATTCCAACGACAGAAATCAAGACCGAATGTGACATTGATGAGTAAGAAATTCTAAACATATTTAGAATAGACATAGGTAGTACTAGTTAGTTTTCGTTTCAGTTCCAGTCTCAGTTAAACGTAACATATAATTTGGGACTCAGAGTTTTGAATTACTCCACTTCTAATCAAGATGAAACATTATAAATGAAATAATCTTCTATACAAAAATATATTCTATAAAATAATAATATTATAAGATTTAATTAATTAAATATTTTAATTTAAGATATTGGTGTGCAACACATGTTCTTCAAACTCAATATACAATTCAAATAATTCGTTGTAATAATCCATCATGTTGTACTCCATGGCGTTCAAATTATATTCAAGTGTTTCCTCATCGTTTTCTTCCACCACCAGTACCATTTAATCGTTCATCACGTGGTGTTAAAATGGCTGAAATAGAATCATCATCAGCAACAATAAATCCTGTATCACCATTTTATGGTAATCTTTTTCAACGTATACAATTTCATGGTATTGTTATTAATCGTACACATAATGATTTATTACCATTTGATGCATGTTGTCCATCATTGCAACCAAAATTACCTTCACGTGTATGTTCAATATGTAAACAATATATTCCATCAGCTATACGTTTACGTAATCATTATAAAATTCATCAACAACAATATGCATCAAATTTCTTAGATTATAATAATAATAAAGAAGAAGATTTTACTGATGATAATGATTTAAATGATCCATATGAAATGTCAATGTTACAACTAAAACCAACACAAAATGGTGTTTGTTTATTTACAGATATGATTGAATGGTTGAAATCTGATTTTGAAGATGATCCTATTGTTGATACAAAAGCTAAATCAATAGCAGCAACAGCATCAGCTATGATTCGAAAAGATAAACAATTGGCAGCTAATCAATTAGTAACAACAACAACGACTGTTCAACAAGAAAAAACAATTTCAATAACAACAAATAATCATCAAACACAAATAAATAAAAATGTTACACAAGAACAAGTTACAACTATAACAGGTGATACACAAACAACAACAACAACAACGACGGAAAGTCAATGTTTAGTTGATGTTCAAACAGATAATGGCAGTGTGTTAGATGCTATGGAACAATTAGCTATGCTTGATGATGGGGCAAGTTCAATTGGAAATGCACCAAGTCAACAAAGCTGGGATGATCTTGACGATCTCGTGGAAAAAATTTAATTTTAATTCATTTTAGTGTTTTTTTTTTTCATTTTTAAGGATTTTTTCCTATTCGCTTTCTTTTCTTTTTTGTGACGTATCTGTGTACTTTTTTTTTGTGTAACAGCTAAATCATTTTTAATCACTTTATATTATTTCTATAGTTTAGTCTTGTATTATGAGCGCGTGTTTTCTTTGTTGTCTCATAGATACATATTTGTAAAACTTTTCTTTGTAGTGTGTTTTTTTGTTTTTCATTTCTAGTTGTGGAATTGATGAAGATGATGAGTGTAAAAATAACTGTATGAATGATGACATGCATTCACTTTTTTCTTTGTAGTTTTTCGTTTTTTTTTTGTGAATAAAATTTTTTGAGAAAAATTTTAACAAGTTTTTCTTAAACAAAAATAATCTTGTATTGTATTTTACAATGAACAAAAGGCATTCTTCATTGATAGAAAGTTTTTCTTTGAAGATAATAATCGAATATGTGAGTATGTGTGTCTACTTGGATATTCCGGATTTTGTTTTTCTATAGAATATTTAGATATTGGATTACATTATTTTTAAGAGGAAAGGTTTTTCTTTTTGGGTAATGTTTTATTAATTGTGTTTCACATAGTATGGTAATTATTATTGAACTATCGAGTAAAAGTCCGTAAATATATGTAATTAAAGACGGTTAAAGTTTTTTTTTTTTCTATCAATCTTTTCTTCTTCCGTTTTGTTGATCTAAGAAAGAAGCATGAGAAGATAAAAATAGCAGATATAAACTTAAACGCATATTGTTCCATAAATATTTGATAGGTATTTTTCTCGTTGAGTGATGCCGAAAAGAAATTTTTTAAGTAAAACTTACACGTGCAGTTACTGTCACAATTAACTAGATGATATGTGAGCCAAAAATCTTCTATAAAATTGATAGCTAAAGGTTTGATTTCATATAACATTGACTTTTCTCATATTAACAACGTCTTGCTACGATATCAAACTAATCTTCAAAATATACATTCGAAAATTTAACTTCTTTAATCTGGAAAATTTTTTAATATTGAACCTTTATGATTATATTTGTCAATAGTATCTAATACAATACTGGTTAAAAATATAAGACTAAAATATATTTTTTTTCTACGATACTAAGTATTGAATTTAAATATGAATAGTGTTTTAAATAGTCAATGAAAATTTTCTATTAAAAGAATTCAATGGCGAAATTTTATAAATGAACCGGGGAGAAAGATTCCTGATAAATCCAACATGCTGGTTTTCAGATTCAAAATGATATTTTTTTTATCGGTTTTTGATTGTAGCATCATAAAGAACATTAAATTCTGAATCAAATGAGAGGTTGCTGTATTTCCTATGAAATTTCATTAAAAAATTACAAGTATAACAAATCGAAACTTATCATAGCATTGCTGAAAGATGCATTTTTTTTGTTTTTCGTTATGACCATAACGTTTTAAGGAGATATCGTAGGAAATTTGACGACCACTCATTTAATTTAGGATTTTGTAATCCTTAAAGACGGTACTATTAAAAGAATAATTTTTACAGTTTGCCGAGTTCTGAAAACAACCGTATTTAGTTTTTCAGAAAACTATTTATATCTATGTTTAATAGTTGGTATCGTAGAAAAAAAAACATTTATCTTATATTTTTGACCAGTACTGTAAAAATATGACGGAAATTTTTTGTTGATCTTGCCTATATGTAAGAGAATGAAGAACTTTGATTAATCCACTAAAAAGTGGTAGAATTATGATAGAGGTTAATTTTGCGCCGAAACAGCAAAAATAGTCATTTTTCTTACGCTAGACTTTATAAAAGCCTTGACTGTATATTCAAGTTTGCAAAAAATTTATCGCTTTGCAGAAAAATATTTTTGGGTTTTTTTCAAGACTCATTTACAGCTCAATAGCCACAGGAAAATTCTAAGCATATATTCTGAAAGAGTAAAAAACTCGTGTTCTAATTTAGTCTTTTCCAATTCGTTTAAATACTCCGATACATAGTCAAATATTTTTGTCTAGAAACTTTCAATCTACCGCTTACTTAAAGATCGATATGTTTTGTTTTTGTTCAATAAATGAAATATAAATCTTATGTAAGATGGTAAAATACATTACTGTCTTTCTCAATAATTTTAGCATAAACTTTTACAGGACATCAGTCATGAAAATATGGCATCCGTCGCATGTTTTACACAAAAGATATCGCTTCCAATGGAAAAATGTTTTCTAGACATTTCACATCGAAATAGTTTTTGTATTTTGATGTAATATTTTCTTTTACAAATATTTCGAATTAATTGACACTTCTTTGAACGAACAAAATAAGCCGATAAGCCTAAATGATCATCATGTATTGTATTGATTTTGAAATAATCCGTTCTAACAGTCGGATGAGAATAAATGGCGATTTGAGTGTTTGGTTGATATCTCAATCAATTTTCATCAAATGATTCGTCGTGTAATCCTGCACAAAAAAGTAAGTTATACTGAAAAACTACTAATATCTTCATCTCTATAAAACAGCATGACTAAAAATAGTCATTAGACACAACTTCCGCAACTTTCACTTTTTTTTCGTGTTTTTTCCCCAAAACATCCAATTCCTCAATTAATTCTTATACTTTTGATGTGATGCGTTCGCGATACAAGAGATGAATTAGTATACTCTAACCCACATATTGAGGTCGATTTAGTTGATTACTTGAAGGAAGAACATGGCACGCCAAAAATAACACAATTATTTTAAAAATTATATGTTTACCGAAAAAAAATTGAAGACAGTGAAAGATATATAATTTTGCGCCGAATTATACAGAGAATCTTTTGATATTAAAAAAGCAAGTCATCAGTTATGAAAAATCTCTCAGATATCAATCGATATACTAAGACCGTCATTTATTCTGAATCACCCATTCATTTTAACCTAAAAAATTCATAATTTTTTTTATTATAGAAAAATAAATATTTTATAACAGTATGAATAAAACGAAAAAAAAAATAAAAATAATTTTAATCAATTGATGATGGTACTTTTAAACGAGAAGATGATATAGTCGAATTAGTTGTTAAATTATTATCACTATTAATATCAATGAATGATTCTGGTAATGTTAAATCATCTGTAACAATAGTTATTGTACGTGACGGAGAACGAAGATCAATAGCGGAATCTTCACTTGTTGAACTATTTTGAGATGATATTTGTTGTAATTTTTGAGTACGTTGTGGTGGTGGTGCAGCACTTTCACCTCGAAGTACTGGTTCAAGAAATGAAAAATCCATTGGTTCAACAACATCAGGTGATTGATAATAGGTTTCTAATGAATTAAATCCTCCTGTTATTGGTAATGATTTTGTATCAGTTAATTTATTTTCTGATGTTAATAATCGTCCATTTATTAATGATGATGATTTTGGTGAACTATTACAGTGTCGATGTCGATGTCGAGATGATGAATTTTGACGTGACGATGATGATAATACCGGAGGTATTATTGGTGGTCGATCATCAGGTTCTTCAAGTACAATTTGAACAAATGATTCAACTGGATCTTCTATCGTTTGAGTTATAACATCAATTGGTGTCATAAGTTCAAATGGAATTGTTGGCGGTGTTGATGTAGCTGGAATTCGACCATCATATATCGTTACTGTACGTCTTTGTTCTTCATATGATGCATTTGATAATGATGATTCATTTGAATTAGCTGTTGTAGGAAATAAATAAAGTGAACCACTATTACCACGTGGTGATAATTGAATAGTTGGATCAGGTTGACCACAATATGATGCACGACGTGCTGATCCAATAAGACAATGAAATGTTGTTGAAGCTGTACGCATCATTGAACTTGTTGAATCCAAAAGCATACTTAGGGATGAATTTTTTTGTTTTAACATATATGATTCACTATTGAATTCACCCGGATAATATAAATTATGATTTGATAATCGAAGTGACGGACCATCAGATAGACGTCTTTGTTCCATCTAAATAATTTATATAAGATATCAAATTTATTATATGCAATGACGTTTTTTGTATTTTCTCTTTCTTTATGAATAAATATATTAAAATAATAATTCTCTTGAGATAGAATATCGAAGATTAATTTCGGTTTTTTGGATTATTCAATTTAATTTTTATTAATTTCCGATTCATATAGTAAATGGTTTCAAACGGAAAACAAATAACTTGATTTATATTCCATCGGAATGTTTTTCATAGTCGAGTAAATTCTTCCGCCTTCTTTTTTTATTTTTATGACATTCAAGAATATACTCATAATATTAAAAACAAAAAGAAATATTGAATATATTAATCGCATCTTATTTGAATTTTCTAATAATACTAAAGAACAAAATTTACTCAATGATTAAGATTTACGGCATTTATGTTCTGTTGCTTGGAACTTTATTGAAATTTCTCGAGAATAAAACATGCTCTACTTTTTTTAATTACCGTAACGAAAACATCCCTTCAGAAAAATTATATGATAATTATTGAACTGAGACAACTAAAATGTCATCTGTTATTTGTCACAATTTCTATTTTTTAATGTTATCTAGTAAATTATTGCTTTGTAAACGTCATATTTTTAACATATATACATAATATATAAATTTATTGAATTTCACACTTACATTAATCTGACGAGTGTGTCCCATGGCATTCGTATAGCCTACAAAATTAGCACATACAGATAATCTTCGTTGATCCATCTTCACACGTTTTTTTTGTTCTGTTTTATAAGCGATTTCTGTAATTATTATAGTTTGTATTGATAAAATGAATGGATGTGCGTGTTGTAAAACAAAGTTGTCAAATCAAAGAGAAAAAAACTCATTTATAATATCCTGTTCTATGCATTTATGAATTTTCTTCTTTTTTTTTGTTTGTGTCCCGTGTTGCCATTTTTTTATGCTAGTATATGAGAGAAAATTTTATGTAAGAGGAGAAGAACACACTAGAGCAAAGAAAAAAAAGAGTCCTAATCATTTTTTCCATTTTTTTTTCCTCGTAGGTTTTTTTTTTCTTTTTTGCTCTATCGAATAGATAATTCTTTTTTTTCTAGCATGTTTCACACAATCTCACTTGTAGTAATAATAATCAGTTAAAGCAAATTGAACGATGCATATATATTCATAAGTGTCAATTTTATGGGGGCGGATATATTTTGATCTTGACATGACGTTTTTATTCCTTTTTTCTTTACTCGTCATCAAAGATTTCCTTTAATTATTATTCCTCTTAGTAGTATAACACATTTGTAGATATTCTTCGATGTTATTTTCCTTTTTATCGTTTTATAAAACTTCTGAAGTAGATCATATTGATGAATTATTACAATTGATAATAAACTATAGAGAAAAAGAAAACACGTCATCATTCGTGCATAAATGTATGTTTTTCATAAACTTCTTATTTTATTATTCTTACAACTAAACTGTTAATAACTTAAGAAAAAACAACTTTTTGTTTGACAAGATTGAAAGAAACTCCTACGCACATCTATAAACCTAAACTTAGAATTTTTTTTTTCGAATCGGAAAAATAAATCGGCTTTTGTTTTCCTGTTGATTTGAAATGAACTAATTGTGACAATAATATACGAGGTTATAGAAGCAGTTTGTCTATTTTCTTCTATGCCAAGTAAAATATATTTGATCTAATTAATTTCAAATCTATGTTTCAATTTGATTTTGAGCTATTTAAAAATGAAATATCCTAATTAATCAACTATTTATGTATTTGCTATTCATGTCATTGAAATATCATATATAGCAAATGAATGAGCAAGCACTTGAGTAAAAAAATAGTATTATTATTTTTTTTCTTTTTTTGGTATATTGCAATCAATAATTTCTGCAAACTCGTTCAAAACATCAAAAGGTTATAAAATAACAAATGATAGGAAGATTGATTAAATTATAAGAAAAAAAAAAGAACGACTTAATTTCATTTTGCTTTTTTTTTTTTGTATTTATAATATCAATTCGTTGATTACTTTCTTATAAAAGATAATATTAAATATGCAAGCAACTTCTTTTTCTGACAATATATTTTATTCTTGTTTTAATTATCAGGAGAACTAAATGTACTTAAAGGAATTTTAATTTCTGATTGAATTTAATTATAATCAATAAATATAAAATAAATGTCAGGGAAGTCAAGTAAATGAATTTTTTTAAGTGTATATAAGTATATTTTTACAATCTCGAATAATTATTATCCTCTAATAGATGTATTAAATCTAGAAAAAAAAAAACGATGTTTTGTTATTCTTGTTGAATAACAATCATCTGTGTTTATTATTCTTCTCAACTATCATTCTTTTTCCTTCCTGTTTTTTTACGAACGATATGAAAAAAGAAGATAGACACATTTTTGTTTGACTATTTCAAATGTAAATATTTTGATCATATATTTACCTGATTTCCAAAATAAAAAGCAACATTGGGTGTTGAACCGTAATGAGTATCATAGAAAGGATTTCCAGGCAATAAATTTTGGTTATTAGAAAAATAATTATTATTGGTATTTGGCGGTTTTAATGATGTATCTCTTTTTGAAAACATTGTTTTGTTACACGTCTGTTAGTTGTAAATGATGAAGAGTGTTAAATATCTTTTATATCAATAGCAGAAAGAAAAAGAGAATAATTGAATGAAAAGAAAACAAGAAACCTTGTTAGTATTCATCGAATGCACTCTGCAAGAAATGACGTTGGAAACAGAACATCTGAAAAATATGTAAAAGAATATTTTCAGTATTATGTCTATATTACTATTGTTGTCGGATAGAAGAGTGAGAACATTTTATATCTATATGAATCATTATCATTTGTATTATCGTTTCTCTCATATATAATTGTGCAACAAACTACGACGAGTTTCTCGTTGTCTTAAGGCTAGAAACCCTTAGAAATGTGAGGAGAAGAAGAAGAAGAAGAAGAAGAACAAGAACAAGAAGAAGAAAAGAGAAAAATAAATGGAATGCAATGCATGATCTAGAATTCTCTATGATACTCGTATCGCTGTCAGTGTCTCTAATAATAGTACGAAGTTTTTCAATTTTTATCTTTCTTAACAAGTGAAATAATGAAGCAATTTGATACGATTTTCTACGAATAGACTATGATGACCTGTCAAAAATAATACTACCTTTTCATGAAAGTAAATGACCAAGTTGATTAAGACAAATTATACCATACTATAAAAATACAAAAAAGAAAAGAAATCTTGTTATAACGAGCTTTTTTTATATTATTGTGTTCATTTTACAGATAAGGCGAAGAAAAATTAATAACGATAAGTACTAGGTGGGAAACGGAAAAAGAAAATTAAATAGGCTCTTCTATTATTAAATATAATCATTAGTGGATAAAGCATTCGAAAAAGTTCTTTTAAATTAATAATAGTCAATTATTAAAGATTTAAAACGTTTTTTTATACTCTGACTGTTTCTTGGATCTTTTTCGGTCGGATTAAATTCTTTACAAAAACTTTTTATTATTATTTCCATATGATTGTCCGTTACAGAACTTTCCATAAAATTTATAAAAGACGACATGACCTTATTCATTTTATATTATTAAATGTCTTTTCTTATCATGTTAATATGTTAAAAGAAATACTTGCAACAAAAACAGATGTAACCTGGTAATGATATGTCATCACTTATAATGGAAATGATCTTATCATTTCTACCTACATTTTGAGAAAAACAAAAACGTTTTTTTATCAACATAAAATATTAGTTTTTGAATTTTTGTTTTGCACACGATACAAATATAGTAAATTTCTCACGAGATACTGCTCTTAATTGATTCCATCTAGATGCATTTTGTTCTTTTCTTCTTTGAAATATTCGTTTGAAACAACGTCCCATAAATGTTGTCTTAAATTTATACATATAACTATTTGATGGAAAAATATAAATTAAAAATGTAATTGATGGTGGTAAATAAACAAGAATATTAAAAGCAATATGTGTTCGCAGAAGTGATATATCACGAGCATCTTCACATGGATCTTTTAAATGTAGAATTAAATGAGGAAGATTTGATACAATAATAAATAATGGTGGAACAAAGAAATGTTTACGTTTTATACATGCACTTATGAATACTGAAAAATAATCCTTACGATCACGAACAAGTAAAGTACGTCGTGTTATACTGATAAGCATACAGATACTACCAATAAAATGTATTGCTAATGGTATAATAACGTGACATACACGAAGAATTTTATCAATGATATCTAATGGTAATGTATAAGCAAATGTACATGAATATGAATCCGGATGCATAGGATCAGGTAATGGACGGCGAGCAATTATCTCATGCATATGTGAACCAATTGTTAATATAAGACCAATGGTTGATGATAAAACAGAAAATCGTCGAGATCGATATATATTAAAATTAAAACATTCCAAAAGAACAAATTCTATTATTAATACGGAACTCAACCACATACAATTATCAGCCATTAGAATAACAACAACAGGAATTATATTACATGCTGTATATCGATAAGAATAAGCATTTGTTAATGCATCAAATTTTAGCATAGTTAACATTCTCAATTGCATGCCAATAATTGTAATTAAACCTGCTATGCAATAAAATATTTGCAACATACCACAATTAGTTGAACGTATATCATGTAAAAGAAAAGTTTGTAAACATGCTATATTATTTATTACAGCCATGAATAACATTATAGCAACAACAGCTGTATAAAAAAATTCTGGTGTATTAAAACTTGAATTTGATGTAGTTTGTTGCATATCCCATTTCATTGCAAATGTCAACGAAAATTTTATTACATTAGTACTTATCTCACAGCTATTACCAGTATAACATGGTGGGCATATACATGTATCATTAAATGAACATATACCACCTTGTAAACACTCACTTATGCATGGCATTCTAGAAGAACTACCAATTTAATACTCAAATATTGAAGGAATAAAGGACAGTAAGTTGTACATGTATATATATATATTCTTTTTTCGCATATTATTATTGTTAATATACATAATTATACTCTTCAAAATGCAACAATTATATATATTAGAAAAATATTTACCTAAGAAATGCATATAAAGCAGATTAGGCGACATTATAATTCAATGGGCTTTCGTTGGACAGAGGAAGTTGGCATTTTATTGATTTTACTGTAAAGAACCAAAGGAGAAAACATACTTATGTATGAATAACATGAATTTATTTGCTTGACAATATTATGTTTTTACAAGTATTAAGATAGGTCTTTTGATGCGAAAATAATCGGTCTTTTACACACTGTGATTACTATAGAATACTGTAATCATTCTTTTAAGTCTTCTAGAAAGAAAATAGCATACAAAGAACAATTTTCTAAGAAAAACAAAGCTGCATTAATCGAATATAGACTTAATAATACTGAAGCGGAAATCTTCAGTATAAAAATAGTGACTCTCTTATTTTTCTAATTGAAATAATATTTCAAATGCAAGAAAAGATTCAATATTATAATCGCAATCGGTGGCAATGTGTATGCACTTTTGTCGAATTCTACTTTATACTTTTTTTATCTAACCTTATTAATAAGTCATGCTATATATAACAATCATCAATCAAATAAATTATAGAATAACATCATAAAGATTTGTTTGATTGCTAGTTCAAAAATTCGACTCAATGACATTTTATTACATAAAAAGTGAGTCCAATATTATATGGAAATAGTAAATGATTATACATATCAGTCATTCACACAATTTGAAACAAAATATGAATTGAATAAACATTGAAGACTGATATTCTATTTGCAATAGATATTATGTATGAAGGAATAATTAAGCAAAAATTCTTTTTTTTCATTTGTTTTAGTACGAATATAACAAATTTATCTGTTGGAAGGTAAAATTAATTTTGTATGTTTAAAAGCAGCAAAAATTCGGTACTCAATTGATCCTATAAGAGAAAAAAAAGATATTGAATTAATGACATAGATATTAAACAAACAGATCTACATGTTATCGAAAAGTTTTGATAATCATATTAAAAAAATTTATTGATTTCAAATGATTGTTTTTTATTAGAATATTGCAAATAAATAGGTTGGAAATGTCTACATGTATAAGAATTATTTAAGACCCCAACAGGCACACCCCACAACCAACACACACAATCCCCAGATCAACAA
>CAJNSZ010001902.1:0-12474 GCA_905329745.1 Rotaria sp. Silwood2
TTAACCCTAAACACGACCTTTCAAACAAAAAAAAATATATGACTTTATATTGAACAGTGGTCGAATGACGATGACGCGACGTCGTCGAACCTATCTTCTGAGAAAAACGTGAAACAAGTTTTTGAAATAGCGGATGTCGCAAAAAAAAACATGCTTTATTTTGCGAATATCTCCGCACAGACAAATGATAAAATTTTTGATTTTTTTTCAGAAGATTTGCCGTGAAAAATTCTGCAAAAAACTGTATGAACAAATCCGAATTGACTCGTTCTGATGGTTTCTTCCATACTCAAAATGATAAACATACATGAGCTATTTAGCAGTCGATGACAGAAAAGAATTAAAAACTTTGTCAAAAAAGGGGCGCCCATTAAAAAATCATAGCGTTTCTGGAAGAGCAGAACTGGGGCTATCTTCCCATGCATTTCTCTCAATTTCGATTTTTCTGGCGAAAATTGACCTTTTTGAGGGGGGGGGGGGAGAGCGAGTTTAAGTCGTTATCTGTAATGAATGCAAAGGGATAAATCATTTTCTGAAGTTTAATGATGTAATAAACTAATTACTTTAATTAAAGTCATTATATCATCAAGCAAATGCCCTAACTACTATCATTTCAAATTATGTAAATTAATCTTGATTATTGTACAAAAAAATTCAAACTGTTTGCTTTTTTAAATGTAACTTCTCCATCAGTGAATACTTCCTTAGCGCAAAACTCAATAATGTAAATTGATAAAACTTGATTTTGTTTTGAGTAAAAGCAAGCATTTTAGAATATCTTCAATTGATTGGAAATGTTCATAATCAACAACTTAATTTTTGAATAAAGTCTGGTGATGTACATTTCGAAAATAAATCATTATATACAACTAATGAATAAAGTCAATAACTTAAAAGCAGAAAATTATACATAGAGTCTACTCTTTATAACAAAGTTTCGTGAAGTATAAATTCATAATCTATTATAATGATCAAGATAAGTTTTATCTATAGAGAGATAGCTCATTATTTGTTTTATCAAAACAAGTCAGGAACAGTACTCAAACAAAAACAAAAATACATAATTTTACTGTCGAATCGGTACTCTCTACATTTTGCAACTAGATTAATATTTGAAATCAGTACAGTTGTCGGTTACCTATGAGCTACTGAATTTGATGAACAAAACGATTAGATAATTCAATATAACTTAGTTCATTTTATCAAATGAGATCTTACATTTTTATCCAGAATATATTCCTCATCAGTTACAATAATTTGAACGGTTCACTTAACTTTGACACTTTTTGTTTAGACTATCTGTTTATAAAAATTTATTGTAAGACTGTCATAGATGATTCAACAACATTGGTTACTACAATGTATAAACGTGCACCAGATGGTGGAGATTTGAATAATTTTTACACTTTATATAAGAAAAAATATAATAACACAAATGTACTCGAATTCATTTTGCTGACGAAAATATTACACAGTGTGGAAAAAAGTAAAGTTATTCAATAGATATCTTAGTTATCATCAAGTTAATTTTTTTTATTGGACAATCTTTGCTTTGATCGATACCCCTAATTATTTTATGCATTTTTCGGAGAATAAATTAAGTAAAGTGTAATTATAATCAAGAATACAAATTACAAGATTCTCTACTTTCTGTTATTTAAAGTACTTTGATAGTATGGGTAATTAATGCTAATCTTAGACCATTCTGATTACATACCAAAGAAAAGTTTTGTGTTTAATGGCTTAACTTCTCTTATCAACGATATATTGCTTGTTAAGAAAAATCTTTTTCTAACATCTTTTACTATCATTATGTATATTATTAAAGAGTCTAGAACGAATTTAGCATCACATATAGAAGTAAAGAGAATGAAAGTTGACCTTTATTTTCCATGACAAACTTGTGTACTGAAAAAAACAAATTAAAAGAATACTTACAGTTAATTTCAATTTCAATTTGTGTCAACTAATTGATTTAAAACTCATATTATAGAATATCATTTCAAAGATATATTTCTATTATGATCTATAAACCACGAATTATTCAATTAAAACTCTATACTAGAGAAATATACTATTGCAATATTTGACCGAAAACTAATTAAAAAAACTTATATTTTATTTTCCAATAAAAGTAAAGTACAATTGAAAATGATCGAGTATTCTATTTAATAGCATGATTGTTCATTCGAAGCATTGTTGAATTTATAAATAAAGCCTCATTTTTTATTTGTTGTAGAATTATTAATCATTGTTTATGTTTATATTTAATATAACATATTCTTATCATAAACAAGATTTATCTTTCGATGTCCTTTTATAGAATGAAAATATTAAGATAAAATACTTGCAACTCTTATTTCAATACCTGTTCAAATACTAGTAGTGATATATTCTGAGTTGTTTCTAGTAAGCTTTATGAGTCTTTCTCGTTATTAAGCTAAATTTCCTTTTTTTCTATACTGCATGTTAGTTTTGTTGAAGAAAAAACAACATATTGCAGTGAACTTTTTTTTTATATCGATGCAAACTAATGGTCTCTATCATTTCAAAGCTCAAGCACAAAAGATAATAGATGTGAGGAGAAAGATTACTTTCAAGGCTTTTTCTAACGTCATAGCTGTTTATTTTTAACTGATTGAAGATAATCAAACTTTTCCACGCTATTTTGAATTTTAAACAATTGTCTTTCTCCTTACAACTATATTCTTCAGTTCTTGAACTCTGAAATGATCAAGACTGTTAGTTGACATAGATATGACAAAACCTCACTTCAATATATTGTTCTTTCCTCAACAAAACTAGTATTCAGTAGAGAAAAAAAGAAAATTTAACTTAATAACGTGAAAGATTCAAAACCTTATTAGAAACAATTTAACATGTATCAATCCTGACTATGTTCTATTTAATTATCACATCTCGAGTATTTCTCACGTAAGTTTGAAAGATATATTAACCTGGTCAAATTCTGACGATCGAAAGATCATGTATAGTTTTATTCTGTTGTTCATTTGTACGAAATTCTGTGAATGATTTTATTCTATAGAATTTGTGCACTATCACACATGTTGTGTTCCAAAACTAACTAATGGTATATATCATGTATGGATATGTTACGCATAAAAAATTGGTGAAAAAATAAAATAAAGCATTTTTTAAGGTTAAAAGTACATAAGCTGAAGATCAAGAGCTTTCCACGTTCTCAAAAACTGTCCATTTCCTCTTGAAGTGCCTGCATGAAAAGGACAAAACAAATATATTAGAAAAGTAAAGAGACAATATAGCTCACCTTATTCCTTTCTAGGAAATCAAATAAGCATTTTGCCGCTTTGCTACTGAATAAATTCTCGCGAAGTTTCATTGTCTTAATTGTCTGTGTAAACGTGAAAATGAACATGAATAAAACTTGACACTAGTGTGAGTTACCGTGTTATGTTGCAAGGCATTACCAATATGTTCTATTCCTTTGTCTCCGATTTTATTGTCACTTATATCAATTTCAGTAATTGTCTATATTTATAGAAATCGAAGGATACCAATTAGGTGGAGACAAACTGTAAGTTACCTTGTTATATCGTAAGGCATCAGCGATATATTCTGCACCTTTGTCTCCAATATAGTTCAGTCTGAAATCTACTTCATTAATTGTCTGTATATTGAAGAAAATAGACCCGCAAGAAAGAAAGATGGTATGAACATTACCGTATTAGTTCGCAAGATTTCAGCTAGATATCCTACTCCTTTGTCTCCGATCATATTAGCATCAAGCTCTATCGCAGTGAATGTCTATTTCGTAGAAAAAAATGAATATGAAATACATAGGAAAAGAAAGAGAATCACTGAATTATGTCGTAGAATATTAGCGAAATGTTGTGCTCCGACAGGTCCTATTCCATTGTTAGTAAGACTCAGTGAGGTCAGTGTCTACATGAACAGAACAAAATAAATATGAAAATTTTCAACGCAATTTATTGTGCAATTGAAAATGTGAAACATGATAAACTCTGTTGTATTGATGTCAAGTGCTCGTTAAAAGTATGAAATCAACGAAAATCATAGAGCAGTTTGATTATAAATAAATATTACATCTTACCCGTTACTATCCATACAAACAATTTTTGAATAAAAACCTGATCTCAAGTCTGATTCATTTCGGTCAAAGCGCATTGAAAAAGAAAAATATTTGTTGCATCTGTCTATATTTTAAACTACATCTGCAACTAGATGTGGTCGACCTATATCTCAGATTTGAAATGTATACTACAATTCGTCTCATATTTTATCTGAGTAATCAGCGATGTATGGATCATCCATTATCATCCTATTAATTCATAATGTCGGTGAGAAAAGTTCCAGTAATAAAAAATTTTAATAACTACAATGCTTATCGTGTTACCTTGATTATTATAAAAACTTTCAGTAAATAAATTGAGTTTAACGACATTTGAAAACAAGAATTTTTACCAAAAACACTGCTTCGAATAATATTTTGTCAAAAATTTAGACGTGACAATAAATAAATCACTTGAATCGTGTTCACACTCAAAGAACAATATAACGAAGGATACAATTTCGAGCACGAGTAAATTAGAAAGCATTACAGCTTTATTGTTACTGCTAAAGGAGAAACACATTCAGATGCATGATTTTTGCCTTTCTTGTTTACATAAATATGAACTAAGTTTTGCTGTTTGTAATCTCAGAAATCTTGTTGTACAATAAAACAAATGTGTTATTTGGACAACGAGAAAAATTGACAAAAGAGATAAAGAAAGAATACGAATTACTGTGTTATGTCGTAGAGCGTCACACAAATATTCAACTCCCTTGTCTCCAATAATATTATAGATAATATCCAAGTCCGTAAGTGTCTATATCAAGTTGAAGATGAACATCATTGAGATTTATAGAGTAGATGAGATTCACCGTATTTTTTCGCAAAGCATCACTGAGATACCGTGCTCCAGCAACTTTGATCGTATTCCAATTCATGTATAGTTTGCGGAGTGTCTAGATTTACAAGAGAAGAAGCATATTGACAAGTAAAAACAGAGTGTAGTTCACCGTGTTAATTTTTAAGGCATCAGCGAGATATTTTGCCCCTTCCTCTCCGATTTGATTGCGGCCAATGTTTAGTAAAGTGAGAGTCTAAAGGCAAAGAACAAGATAAGTATGAGAAATAAAAAGACTAACTAAGGTTTACTTTATTGTGTTTTAATGCATCAGCGAGATGTTTAGCTGCCACAGCATTGAGTTTATTGTCGTGAAGATGTAGTATAGCGAGTGCCTGTGAGGATTAGAAAAGATGGATATGAGAGAGAAAAAGCAAAGTTATCACTAACAGTTGTCTTCCGTAAAAAACAAGCAAGATGTTCTGCTGCGGTATCTCCGACATAATTTGAATCAAGGTTCAATTCAGTCAGTGTCTATGGGTGGAGAAGATAGATATGCAAGCAATCATAAGAAACCTAAAGTCACCATATTGTTTTGTAAAGCATTAGTGAAATAATCTATTTCATTTCTTCCAATTCCACAGTGACAAAGATCAATTGCTTTGAGTGTCTTTATGTAGCAAAGAATGCGAATATGAGCGAGATAAATAGAGAGACTCGACTACTGTATTGATTTGTAATGTATCAGCAATATGTTTTATTTCATCGATTCCGATTCCATTCATACCAATATTCAGTCTAGTGAGTGTCTGTACACGAAACAAAATCATATATGCTAGAACTAAGATAAGACCAAAAACTACCTTGTTGTATCGTAAGGCCTCAGCGATATGTTGAATTCCCTTTAGTCCTATTGGATTGTTTTTGAGATTTAATTCGACAATTGTCTACTTACAGAAAAGAATATCAGTCATATGTAGAGATACAGAAAGACTGTAAATCACCGTATCATGTTGTAAAGCATCAGCAAGATATCCTATTCGTTTGCGATTGATTCTCCAATCTTCAATATTGAGTGTGGTGAATTTCTGTATTAAAAGGAAGAAATGACGGCAAGACAATGAGGATCATTGTTTTATAGAGTTTTCAAAGTATTCAGGAGGTACTCGAGCTGTTTTAGACAGATATTACTTTCATAGACATGCATTATATGATGGCCTTTTGGATATTCCTGTTTGAAAAGTACACGAACGGTGTAGAGTATTATTTTCATACTCAATTCAATGCTAAACATAAAGATATATTCTAGCACTCTATCGTATCTCATACTGCTTTAAAGTCCATCTTATAGAATTAATATTACTTCTCAGATTGATAGTTTCCAAAGCAATAATCTGGTTGAAACATCATAGAATTCCACAATAAAGAAGCTGTTTCCTCCAGAAATCAATGAAGAAATCTGGTAATCGTATCTAGTTTTCTAATTTTTCCAGATCCACTCAGTAGATTCCTTCACTGCAATAGTGTCTTCATGTTTCGGACCTGATGTGAACTTTCTGGCGGGACCCAGCACCAATTCCTCGGCTTTGGCTATTTAGATCTTTAAATACTCTCAGTAAACTAAATCGAAACAGAAATCCAACTTGTCAAAAATAGACTTTCATATACGTTAAAACTATCACTCTTCACTGTCAAAGGAGAGAAGCTACATACGTATTTCAGAGAAAAATAATTTCTGGAACTTTTTCTGAGAGAGAGTTTTCCTAAATACCTTATTGGTAGAAGTATCGATGATTTCATTTATTGATCTTGAAGTAAGACGAGGTACACTATCTGATGGAAATAATTCACATCTATATGGATTCCACTTCTGAACAACAATAGCAGGAATTGTATAGATTCTTAAATCACCATCTCCTAGAAGAAAATCACAAGCAACAAGCCAATGTTTTTCATCGAGCCAAAACGGCGTTCGAAATGGAAGAATAATTGAGTTAAGACTAATATGAGTATCATCACCATGTTGTTTATCATAACAGTATCTGCCATCATATTCTAGTTGTCTTTTGCTTAGACAACTTTCAAAGAAAAATTCGAATCTAATCAGCAAAGGTAGCTTTGCTCGAATAAATTTTTCCCAATGAGCACCATCGAAGAGTGAGTCAAACTGTCGTTTATGTGAAATCATTTTTAGATTGAGAAGATCAGGCGTTTCTGAAAGTAGAGATTGAATATATTTTGTAGGAAGTGTACTCTCAGTAATTGTTAGAGATTTCAATGATGAATATGATGTAGATGCAGATAATAATACATTTCTGTTGTTTTTATTATGTATGATGCAATCTTTTATAGAAACATTTTCTAAATAACGTAGACTATGAATCATAATTTTGAAATGATTATATGTGCAGGTATCGATAATCACGTATTTCAAACAGCATTCAGTTGGCCATGTTATATGTTTCTCGTTGTAGCCAATAGTATTTATATCAAGTCTTCGTACATTGAGTCTTGCAATTGTTGATGATACAATATCAAATACTTCACTATATTTCTTCTCATCAAAATGAATTGAAAGTGAAAGAAGAGAGTCGGAATTTACCGTGCGTAAAATATACTCCAATTCCACATCATTTAGATCGGAAAGAGTTAATGAACGAAGTCGACTTAACTGACGAATATCGAGAAGTAAAATCAATTCAGTAAACCAGTCATCTTCCATGTCATCATTGGACAATATCAGGGAGACAAACTTTTCAGGTCGTATAAGACGAATAATTAAAGATAATTCATCTGCTGTTGAATAATCATAATCAAGTTCATATCGATCATAAACATTAGTCATCAGATATAGCTGTTTGCAGATAATACGAACAGAAAGTATTGTTGTTATATCACAATAATCGAAAATTCGATGAACAAGTTCGACAGGAAGATCAGTAAGAGACATAATTACCATCGATAAATGAAATTAGAATGAATTGAAACCAATAATTATCAATTACTTTCTAATCTAAAACAAACACTCATAATTTTAACTGTCATATTTTAGCATTTTTCTTTTTGTTTAGATGAAAAACAATTTCATTTGAACTGCCTAGAAAATTAAGACTTTTAAACTTTGACGAAGAAGAAATTGATTCAATCACTAAAGCAACAAAATCAGCATTTGAATTCTATTGAATTTTCCATTCAAAGTTTTGTTTTTATCTTATGTTACAATACAGAATGCAGATAGTTCAAGATCCTACGCGTGAATCTAATAAGATCGAATACTAGAGATCTGAAAATAGTTCCGTCTTACAGAACTCGATAGAATTTTGTTGATTTTATTATACTTTTCGACAATTCAACTGGATCCAATTATTGAAATGAATATCCTGAAAATAGTATTTCGAAATTCTCTGTTGATCCAAAAATGTCAGTCCATGTGCTATCTTAATCTTAAACTGGCCGAGGTTATTGTTGACCCTGGGACTGTTAATATTTACGATCAGGTCTTTTAGATAAAAAAAATTAGACTTTCGTTATGTCTCAGTTCACAAATGAAGTTCACATCCATCACGTCGCTTAACAGAACTGAAATTTTAAAAAAGAATAAGAGAAAAAACAAGCTCAGGATAATTGATGTCTTGATAAATATGTTTTCACCTAAGAGTAACGTTTGTCCATGTGACTCGAACGTGTATTCAACTTTTTCGATGTTTTATATCGTATCTCATTGTGCACAATGATGTGACAGTTTAGATGAACATTTTTGTCACAAATACGTATAATCAAATGGATGCCTTTCCATGAATACTTAACAAAAATCTTAAAAACTACACTATGGCAATTCATTTTACTTTACTAGATAAAGTAAAGTGTATCGACTTTACCTGACATGTAAAGTAAAATAAGATAAAGTAAAGTATTCAGTTGACAGTTATTGCTTTATTAATTTATTATCGGACCATTTTTCGTATTATAAATTTTATTATAGTGGGGATCAACGCTGACTGTGGATGCGGGTGTGGATAGTTATACAAGCGTGTTTAATGTAGTGTTTGAGTAATTGACAGAAGAAACATTCATAGCTAATTTTATCTAACCATTTTATTCGCTACGAAATCCTCGTCATCATCATTTCCATTTTCACTGCAAAAACTGCATCTTTTTTATAAACACTTGGACTTTATTGATCAAAATTTTTGTTCACATTTTTAAAAAGCTGATATAGTTTAATTCCATAGTTAAGAGAAAATTATGAATTCATATGAAATCAAGCGTCTTTCATAATATAGTACTTTGAAATAGAATAGAAAAGTAGAAGGGTTTTTTAATAAATGCTTTCTATGGAAGACAGATCATTAAGAGAAATTTTTCTTTCCCTTCCTCTCTTTATCATTCTTAATTAACATTTTAAATAGCCATTCCAGATGCATGATTACTTATCTATACGAATATGTATGTGAATCAATTAGGTATCATGTACCATGTGGATTTTTTCTCTTGCAAACTTAATTAGTTTCTCTTTTCGAAGAGCGTGTAAATCTTAACGATTTTTGGAGTTGTTTCTAATTTCTTTTGTGTTTTTTCTTTTCCTTCCCTTCAGTTATCGTTGTCTAATCGTCATCAAAGAAAGAGATGAAACATAAAAAAATTGTTTTGAATGGAAAGAGACAGAGTTTATTGAATATCAAAACGTTGAACACGAGCATTATCGGAATCGACGACATAGAAATTACCATAACGATCAAGAGACAAACCTATAGGATAATTTAATTGATTCGAATTGCTTCCTTTTCCATTTCCACCAATTATGATACTTCCTTGTTTGGCTCCTTTGGGCCAACGCATAATTCGATTGTTTAACTCATCGGCCACATAGACGGTCTCCAATTGATCAACGACGATTCCTCGAGGACAATACAATTCTGTTAAACTGTCTCCTCCTTGACCACCAGCAACAACAGTACCTTGTTTTCCTCCTTGTTCCCATTTCATTACCCGTTGATTACCAGAGTCAGACACATAAACTGTGTGTTCTCGATCGACAAAGACTCCCCAAGGTCTAAAGAGCTGATCGAGTTTATTTCCTTCTCTATTACGACCTGCAACTGTTTTTCCTTCCGTATCACCTCTTTGATATTTTCTTACTTCATGCATCCACTGATTGACGAAATAAAGTGATCCTTGGTTATCCATAGTTAAGCTGGTGTAAAAGTAATTTGAAATCAGTGTTTCACCTTTTTTTCCACCTCGACGAGGCCATCGAACAACTCTTTGATTGCCTTCGTCACAGATGATAAGACTATCTGTCTCTTTGTCAACAATGACATCCAAGGGTTGGCTCAGTTGATTATCTGCATTTCCGTATCCATTACCACCAGCAACGACTTGTCCATTCGTCGCACCAGATTTCCATTCGACAATCCAATCATTGGTATAATCAGCGATGTAAATCGTTTGTTCATCATCAATAAACAAACCATGTGGATGATGGAGTTGATGAGTCCCTTTACCTTGACCATTTCCTCCAGCTACAGTGATGCCCATCTGGGACCATGTGGCATCAACAGGAATATTCCATTGGCTGGCACCCATTAGTAACACTAATATAAAAGAAAATTATGAGAGAATGTTGCTCAAGAAAGATGAGTTTTCAAGAGAAATTCACAAGTTCAAGGCACAATTTGGAGGCATCACCTGTAAGTCTAGCGTTATGATGGCATGCTCGCCTCTGAACCACAATTGCATTCTTTATTTGGATTTACCAGAATCGAGGGGTCTCTAGGTTTGAATCGTAGAAGAATTCACAATGAGCGGGCTTTAACTGACCTTTTAATGCTTTAAATTGGATTGAATTAGATGAAATTTTAGTTTCGATCAGTTAGGGATGAGATCGAGCCTTCAGAAGTCTACTTGGTAAATGGTGGATTTGAATAGAACACGACTGGGATCATCTAAGGATAAGATTGACTCGGACGACATCTGATTAGGATTGATTTTAGATATTGTTGCTGATAACTTTAAAATCTAATTTATTTAGGAAAAAGGAAAGTACGTCTATATATTTTTAAAAGATTTACCAGGAAACATATCTAACTATCGGGATGTTTTCGAACTGAGTATCGGCTCATCTTGTACAGTTCAGTGAACAATCTCATTGTATTAAAATAATCTTCAATTCTGACGAAAGCTTCAGCGCTTGCAGCATATTTCTAAACATTTTCACAAAAATATTTTAAATAAATTTTTTTCTAAAAATGTTTAGAACTAAAATTGCTACAGGCACTGGAGATTTTGTTAGAATTGGAAATCATTTTGACATCATTTAGTCGAGATATGATAGAAATATAAGTTTATAATACTATAAATATTCGATCTTCTCGGAAACAAGTCATGAACATAAATTGGTTTCTGAGTAATCATAGTTCACCGATCTCTACAGAATGAGCCCCATTCTCAGCTCGAAAACGTTCCCACATTAATTATAATTGTACAATTCATCAAATTCTAGAGAAAAACGGTTACAAATGATAGAGTTTTATTCAAATCCGAACGCATAAGAAACTTCTCTTATAGAAATCAAACACATCTGTAGCGAAATTTATGTCTTCTTTTTTTTCTGTACCATCATACTTTAAATGAAATTTATTGTCAAGTGGAGATATAAGTAATAAAAGCATGATAGCACATGCACAAGGAGAGAAGAACAACTTTGTCCAGGAGTGTAGATAAAAAACTTATTTTATGTATATCAACATCAACAGGGTCTTTTTAATTTTTGAGAAGTATCATTTATACAAGAAATTTTCTTTTATGATTAGATATTTATTATTGTAGAGAGAGAGTTTGGGTATGGAAGAGGGATGTTGGAGAAGAAGTGGTATTCAGCATGAATGCAACGAACTCACATCCTTAGTTATTGATGAAGTTTATTTAATAAAAACAAAGTTCTTTGCAACATAAAAGAAATAATGCTTGTTGTTTATTTAAAAATTGTATTTTTAAGATATCTCTATTGAAAAGAATGGAATTTTCATTGAAACTAATTTAATTGATGTGTACCCATTTATTTTTAATTACGAAAGTGATATATATTATATTAACAAATACTATTCAATAAGTAAGATGAATATTCTATTTATTGTTGTAATTCATTTTTTATTTAAAGATTATGAAATTATTTATCCAATAAAATATTCTATAGAGAAACATTCTCGTTTGTACGTATATCCAAACTGATATAATAAGAGTAGAGTATTGATTGGGATAACATCTGTTACATCGTATAGAGTCCGTTTCTACACGAAATATTTTAATAAAATCAATAAAGATATTATTATAGATATGTTTACCTGTAGGCAAATTTGAATCAATCAGAACATTCAAGGTAATTAGAATAAAATTTCTTTTTCGTCGAGAATCATTCAAGCATAACGACATCAAAGGAGGGGGAACGGTTTGCACGTAAAACGGCCCTAAATGAAAATCATCTCAGGACACTTTCTAAAATTGAACTATATCTTCCTTTCAGTTAGAATAAAGTATCTAGACCTATTTCAGATCATCTTTCGGCATCTCTCCCAACAATCAG
>CAJNSZ010001903.1:0-19933 GCA_905329745.1 Rotaria sp. Silwood2
TGGGGGGCGGGGGGTGGGAGGGGTGGGGGGGCGGGGAGGGGGGGGGGGGGTGTCGGGGGGGGGTGTGGGCGGGAGAGAGATGGGCGCTGGCGCGGTTCTTGCACATCGCGTGCTGGATGTTGAAAAAGTCGTTGAGCTCTATATCTCATTTGGTCATTGTTGCTTTTGAGCAAATCAACAATTGTATCGATGGCTGACTCAAAAACATGCTTTGCTTCGACAAGTAAGAATGCTGCTAAATTTTTAATATCATGATTATTATATTGAGTGAACTATCTTTGAACAACAGGCAATACTTCATTCGATGGTTTTATAATATAAGGAAAAAGTATGGATATACGATCCTCTTCTCCTTTTTTTATCAATTCATCTATAATGATGGCTACTTGGGGTGTTAAAAATATTCCATCATGTAAACCAATAATTAATATCTTTTCTATATTTGATCGATTATTAGTATCTTTAAAAAGTTCAATCCATAGTTGATTAGTGTCATCTGTTTTACCAATAACTAATTTTGTATCATATAATAGTGCAATCAATACAAATAAAGATTGAAGTTCTGTATAATTGGGAATATTGATTATTTCTTTGTTATCATTCTCATTTTCTATATGTTGATTTATATTTGAATTTAGCAAAGTTGACTTAGAAACGTGTAATGTTTCAGTAAATAATATTCTTCCATAATAAGAATTGACAAAATAATTATGCATTTTATTCTTGAGTCTTTCTATAGTTCCATTTAGTTTAATTAAAAGATCATCATAAATATTGATTAATGGTTTTAATTTAATGATTAATTTGATTTTGTCATTATCTTCATCCATTCGATCAAGTGTTTCTATGGGAATAGCTAAATACTTTTTTCGAAATTCTCTTGATCCATAAAATGATAATCTTATTGATGAGATAATTCGATTATATAGATTATCAATATTGTCAAATGTTACAATTAATTCATCGACAATTTTTTGAATGAACGCGGTTCGATCTACTTCCTTATAATGGATAATGCTAAAGATTTTTTCCAATACTTGAAACTTTAAAGTTGGCTCTTGAATACTTTCCGTTAATATAAAAGATTTATTTAATAATTCATAACTTTTCTCATCATAAAATTCAGCTAACTGATACAGTGCTCTTGATTTATAATAAGGATTGCACATAGATTCAATTCTCTCAAGTAAAAATTTTTTTACATCTACCTGTTCATTTAATTCGGGTAGTAAATTTCTGTAAATTGTACGTCTATCATTAAATTTTGAGTTAATTCCAAAGTTTAACAGTACAACTAATGGAGTCAATTCTGGATTTTTCTTAAAATAATATTTTTTACGAAAAGTTTCAGAAATAGTATCCACTAGGAATGCTACATTTGTATTGACATTCTCTAAACAATTGAACAATCCTGTTGGTATATCGTCGTTATTGTTTAATTTAAAATTAAATGTGTCCATTACCTATGGATATCCTCGAATGGGTCTATAAATCTGAATTGCATCATTGATTTTCAAAAATGATTTTATAATCTGATTAGGTTCGCTTGATGGGATGTATTTGTCACATAATACAGCGACTTGATCTTGAAAATTATAAGCTGTACCAGCGATTTGAAAGGCATAATATTCTGCCTTCAAACTAGATTTATCTTCAATATTTTCTACAGCTTCTACTAATACTCTAGTCTCTATCGGCAAACCTCCGCTATTGGCGATTATGGATAAATATATTCTGCAATAATATAAAAAGTTAATGTCATGCAGTAAATTATTCGTTCTCATACCATTATAAATTTCAAGTAAGTATTTAGAAATATACGAAGACCATCTTGCAATAGGATTTTTTAAAATATCAATAAGTTATTCGATTCTATTGCTGAAACTTTTTATGAATATTTCTTCTCCTTTTGCAATAAGAGTATTTATGAAGTCGAAGTCACCCAAAACAATTAATGCAATGAATACTTCTATTTGTTCACGTTCATTTAACTGTTGAGTGCTGATTTGTTTTTGTAAGTCTTCTATTAAATATGTTGTAGATTTTTCTTCTTGAAGTAGTTCAAGAATTTTATTTGTTAAATATGACTCTTTGTATATGTCATTTTTATCAAATATTGGCTTTTCAGTCCAATGCTCTTTAGTTACTTTTGTATTGAGATACACAGCCATACTATAAGCTGCATCATCTCTATCCCAAATTTCTTGATAGTAAAACGTAAATGGAGCTCTTTCAATATTACTTAACTCTAGAAATTGAGCTATTTCATAATATTCTGAAATACTTGATTGAATCTTATAATTCTTATAACCTCCATAAAGAACTGTAATTAAAAGTAGCCATACATTACTATTTATAATAAATTTGATCATTTCTGGATTTTTTTCTATTGTACTTTTGAATTTCAATTGAGTTAATACTGCTTCATCTTTAATTTCGTTGGAATAGAATCGTAAGATCGAATCAATTTACCAATTCCAAATTATAGAATCATTGTGTAAATTCTTTACAAATATTTCATGAAATTTTGAATTATACCATTTCAATTGATAAATTATACTAGCACATGCAGCAACATTATCTTCATGATTCATCTTTTCAATAAACCATTCTGCCAACGTGTGATTATATTTTCTTTTCAACTTCAAGAAATAAGATTTAATTAATTCTTGATGTTCTTTTAAGCGTGAGAAACCAGATATATTTGTATAATCAGACAAACGCATATCTGCTAATTTTTGAATTAATTCATGCTCTGTATCTTTACAGGAAAAATGCATGTCATTTAATGAATCAATAATAACAAATGATATTAGAAGTGTAGACGATTGCATATTAAGCGAAACTTTTTCATCTGTTAACAATCTTCTAATAATATTACTAAATAATAGATTATCTTCATCGGATTTACTCAGAATTCCAAACGTCATACTAAGTGGAACTCGCCAATTGGGTATACCAATTTTATTCTGAATATATTATAATAAATCATATCTTCAGATTGTTGAGTTCCGTAATGAATGATAATACTTTTAGCTGCAAGATATTCTTGAAACGTACGGTGTATAAATCGAAAACTATTATGACCAAATTCATTGAGCACACCTGAATGATATTTAGAAATATCCACAAGTTTTGAGATTACTTCTTCAACCTTTGTTTCTAAAAATTTTGATCATTCNCTGAACAACAGGTAATACTTCATTTGACGGTTTTATAATATAGGGAAAAAGCATCGATATATGATCTTCTTTTCCTTTTTCTATCAATTCATCTACAATAATGGCTACTTGTGGTGTCAAAAATATTCCATCATGTAAACCAATAGTTAATATCTTGTCTATATTTGACTGATTATCAGTATCTTTTAAAAGATGAATCCATAAATGATCAGTGTTTTCTGTTTGATCAATAACTAATTTTGTATCATTCAATTGTGCAATCAATAAAAATAAAGATTGAAGTTCTATATAATTTGGAAGATCGACAATTTTTTTGTTATCATCCTCGTTTTCTAAATTTTGACTTATATCTAAATTTAAGTTTGACTTAGGAATATTTAATGTTTCAGTAAATAATATTCTTCCATAATAAGAATTGACAAAATAATTATGCATTTTATTCTTGAGTGTTGCTATCATTTCATTTAGTTTGATTAGAAGATCATCATAAATACTAATTAATGGTTTTAGTTTAATAATTAATTTGATTTTTTCATTATCTTCATCCATTCGATCAAGTGTTTCTAAAGCAATAGCTAAATACTTTTTTCGAAATTCTCCTGATCCATAAAATGATAATCTTATCGATGCAATAATTCGATTATGAAAACCATCAATATTGTCAAATGTTAAAATTAACTCATCAAGAATGTTTTGAATGAATAGCGTGCGATCTACTTCCTTATAATGAACAATACTAAAAATCTTTTCCAACACTTGAAACTTTAAAGTTGGTTTTTGAATATTTTTTGTTAATATAAAAGATTCATTTAACAATTCATAACTTTTTTTATCATAAAATTCTGCTAATTGATATAATGCTCTTGATTTATAATAAGGATTGCATATGGATTGAATTGTTTCAAATAAAAATTCTTTTACATCTGACTGTTCAGCTAATTCAGGAAGTAAATTTTTGTAAATTCCAAACCTATCACTGTCTTTTGAAATAATTCCAAAATGTAACAATACAACTAATGGAATCAATTCTGGATTTTTATTGAAATATTCTTTCTTACGGAAAGTCTCAGAAATGGTATCCACTAAATATGCTATATTTGTATTGATATTCTCTAAACAGTTGAACATTGCTATTGGTATATCATCATCATCATTGTTTAATTTAAAAGTAAACATGTCTGTGACCCATGGATACCCTCGAACTGGCCTATAAATCTGAATTGTATCACTAATTTTTAAAAATGAATTCATAATCAGATCAGGTTCAGTTGCAGAGATGCACTTGTCACATAATACAGCAACCTGATATTGAAAACTATGAGCTGTACCAGCGATTTGAAAGGCAAAGTATTCTGCATAAAGGCTATATTTATCTTCGACATTATCTACAGCTTCTGCTAATATCCTAGTGTCTATTGGCAAACCTCCACTATTGGCTATTATGGATAAATATATTCTGCAATAATGTAAAAAATTGATGTCATACAATAACGGATTCGCTTTCATACTATTATAAATTTTAAGTAAATATTCGGAAATATTCAAAGACCATCTTGCAATTGGATCTTTCAAAATATCAATAAGTTGTTCGATTCTATTTCTGAAGCTTTTTATGAATATTTCTTCTCCTTCTTCTATAAGAGCATTTATGAAGTCGAAGTCACCTAAAACGATTAATGCGATGGATACTTCCACTTTTTCACTTCTACTTAATTTTTGACTATTGATTTGTTTGCGCAAATCTTCTATTAATTCTGTTGTCGATTTTTCTTCCTGAAGTAGCTCGAGGATTTTATTTGTCAAAAATGATTCTTTGTAAATGTCATTTTTATCAAATATTGGCTTTTCAGTCCAGAGTTTTTTAGTTACTTTTGTGTCAAGATACACAGCCATACTATAAGCTGCATCATCTCTATCCCAAATTTCTTGATAGTAAAAAGTAAACGGTGCTCTTTCAATAGAGCTTAATTCTAGAAATTGAGCTATTTCATAATATTCTGATATGCTTGATTGAGTCTTGTAATTCTTATAGCCTCCATAAAGAGCTGTAATTAATGGAAGCCAAGCCTTGCTGTTTATAATAATTTTGATTATTTCTGGATTTTTATTTATCGTATTTTTGAATTTTAATTGTGTTAACACTGCTTCATCTTTAATTTCATTCGAATAGAATCGTAAGATCGAATCGATTGGCCAATTCCAAATTATAGAATCATTGTGTAAATTCTTTAGAAATATTTCATGAAATTTTCGATTATACCATTTCAAGTGATAAATAATGTTAGCACATGCAGCAACATCGTCTTCATGATTTATCTTTTCAATAAACCAATCTGTCATTGTATTATCATATTTTCTTTTCAATTTCAAGAAATAAGATTGAATCATTTCCTGATGTTCTTTTAAACGTGAGAAACCAGACATATTTTCATAATCAGACAATAGCATGTCTGCTAATTTCCGAATCAATTCATGTTCTGTATCTTTGAATGAAAACTGCATGTCATTTAATGAATCAATAATAACAAATGGTACTAGAAGTGTAGAAGATTGCATATTAGATAAAGCTTTCTCATCTTTTAACAATCTTCTAATAATATTGCTAAATAATAGACTATGTTCAGCTGATTTACTCAGAATTCCAAATGTCATACTAAGAGGAACTCTCCAATTGGGAATATCAATTTTATTATGAATATTGTGATAAATCATATCTTCCGATTGTTCACTTCCATAACGAATGATAATACTTTTAGCTGCAAGATATTCTTGAAACGTACGATGTATAAATCGAAAACTATTATGACCAAATTCATTGAGTACACCTGCTTGGTATTTAAAAATATCCACAAGTTTTAAGATTAATTCATCGATCTTTGTTTCCAGACTTTCCGATGATTTCTTTTGATAATCTAATAAACATTTTCTTATTATTTCTTTTAACATATTCTCTGATAGTCCTTCAACTTTACTATGAAGATATTCAGCTATTTCTTGTAATATTGACCAAAACATAGTGGCATTGAGTCCAAGCTCTTTGCCTAGATAATTTGTTGAAGAATTGATATAAAGTGTTACTAACCGTTCTATCATTTTTTCGATGGCTTTTTCATATAAATCAATTCTTTTCTCTGGTAATTGACCATCGCATTGATTATAAACTGCAGCAATTACACTGGCCAATTGTGGATTAATCGCCAAATGAAAAATATCTTTGCTTTGTGTTATATCATTATGTAATTGATCGATATTACTTTCTTTCGCAAGTCTTCCAGCTTTAACTGAAATCTCATTAATACATTTCATATATGAACTACAAAATAATTTGAGAGCATCATTAGACATATCTTCAATAGTTAATCTTGGAATAAAAAAATTGATATCTTCAAAATAATTTCCTTCAATACGACTTGTTATGATGAATCGATTACCGCTAGTAGGATCTCTGGTATTATATATTTCTTTCTGTTCATAAACTGAATAAGTAAGCTTATCATGCATCAAATCATAATCTATTCCTCGTTCTAATAATGTGTTTATTTCCTTTATTAAATCCGATCGATCCACATGAACAGGAACTTCATCTAAACCTTCGAATATAACTAAAATATTTCCTTCTACTAATGATTGTTTCATCAAAAATGATAGTTCCATTCGCTCGTCATTATTGAAAAATGTTGAGTCAAAAGTAGAATTTTCATAAATAAACTGAAGTAAAGTAGATTTTTTTTCATTGTGATTTTCTTTTACTTGATCAACATATTTCCATATTGGAATAAGAATTGGTATTTTCTCTTTCCTAGAATAAATGTGATCAAATAACATATTCTTCTCACCTAAACATTGCTTAGCCATATTGATGATCAACCATTTCGACAGTGTAGTTTTACCTGAACCAGGATGACCTAAGACTATGAAATGTTTAAACTCATTGTATGCTTGTTGAATTCGATATTGTCTTGCTTCTTTAAAGTTATTTTGTTCCAGAATACTTTGCTTTAATCTATTCACCTTAGTTTTGATAGCAGTCGCCTGATTATCAGTAAATATATTTTTGTTGCTTAACAAGACGTTTAACCATTGATCAATCATGAAATCACTACAGTGTGTGTCAGAATTGAAGGCATTTTTTTTCTATGAAAGCTCTGTTCAGTTGTTGCCTTTCATGCTCATTAAAAAAGCCAGGATAGAAAAGTTTACGCTTAAACTCTTCAGTGATTTCCAGCATTTTCATTGCTCTAATTGACGGATGTGTTGGATCAAATTTTAATTCTACATAGACACTTTCCAAAGGTAAACTCATGTTAGTATTAGAATATCCAAAAATTGATACATGTGCATATTCATTGATAAGATAATTCAAATATTTTTTACGAACAAATTCTTTTTTATCTATCAATGATAAACTTTCACGTATTAATGATGTAAATGATTTGAGACTTTTTAGAAATTGTAATAAATCTTCTGCATTATTGCCATATTGAACTTCCTTAATATTCTCCGAAAACAAAATATTTGGTATTTGATGAAACATGTGATATTTATTGGATTTAACAAGTTTATACATGGACGATGGTTTGTTATCTGTTACAAAAAATATCCATTTCAATAAATTCGAAAAAGTTGGATCAGATATTTCGCCATCATATCCAATGAATAACAAAGTCTTTGTTTTCATAAGTTCTTTCAGTCTTGATTGACTAGATTCGTTTTTAAGGAGTTGATAATAATCATGGCTACTGAAAATTATACTATCTGTATCTTTAAAATGCCCATATACATGTAAAATATAATCTTTGAAATGCTCTAACGAATCATCAATACCATTAGTATAATATTCATTCCAAGTTAATGGTTTTTTGCCAAGTACATCTTCAAGCAATAAGTCATAGTTAGTTGTTAAAATTGGACACTCTAATTCTTCTATAGATTTAATAAGCTCCAGTCTTTTAGCTGATAAATTTCCTACTGTTTCTCTTAACCATGTTTTGTAAAGATCATCGTTTATCTCATCCCTTTTCATTTGAAAATAAGCCTTAATTTGGTCGGCAGCAAGTAAACAGTCATCAATTTTTGCTATATCACTATCGAACTGAGTATCGAAACACACAAATTCTTCGTCGCTCATCCATCCTGATCGGTAACATTGTTGTAATCCGTGTTTTAGTAATCCTTTCCAATCACACACTCTTTGTTCACCATTTGTTGTATAAATAGATACACCTCTGCCAATAAATATCACTGCATTGTTTAAAGCTATATCATTTTTAAGTTTTTGAATTGGGTCAGCCATTCGTTCAGTCTATCGTTTAAAATTCACGTATAATTAAAGATCACTACAACAATAACGAATATTATGAACAAGCAAAACGATATGAATGAAGGATGATAGAGCTAGTCTGAAATGCTCAGAGACAAAATCGAATAATCAAATTAATCGATTATAACAGCTCACGAGAGAAGATTATTAATCTATTTCAACTTTCTCGTCTACCCTATCCTTCAAATCTGTTTCGAGAAGAATCAACTATGACTCACATGTAGTGACTCATATATACATTTCGTATGAGAGATTCTTGTTCGGATAAGAAAGAAGATAATAAGCTTTTTAAACATAGTTGATTGTAGCTCGGAGATGTACGACACTACCAACAGTAATTATGATAAGATAACGAAAAACTAAGATATCTAGCGTGTGCTTACACGTTCGAGTTTCTAGGTTGAGCATATTCCTAGTAGCAAATATTCATATTTTATTGATTTAGCTTGCTTGAGATATTCATCAAATGAATCCGTAGTTATTTCAATTCTGTAACGATCTCGTAATAAATAATTTATTAGTTAAAATGTGATGTGTACGAACCTATATCGAATTATCAATTGGTTTGAATTATAAATTCGATAAAGATTTTTAAATTTCAAAAATCACACAAATAAGTCACTTATTGCGAGATTGATTTCTTATAAGAAATCGTCAAAACTATGCTCCAAAGAATCTAGATCTGTGAAATATAATGATTGTCGATTGGGATGCACTCAATTCAAAAATTTCATGTGTCGAATTCTTCGGTTTTCATGACCTAGTTTAGTTACTTACCTAATCGAATTTAAATTTTCTCAGACTTTTAGCGTTCTATGTACATTATTTTCTGAAAAATTCTTAACAAAAAAAAATTTAACAACTGTTTTGATCTCAATGTGATCATATAAGACTAAAACGGACATGTCTAAATGTATATTTATCTATGAACAAGTTGGAAAATTTCAATTATGTCATAAAGTAGTATGCTGTGAAAATTCCATGTACTAATAAGATAAATATAGTAGGAAGAAATTCAAAATGCGTAGGATGGATATTCCTCCCGCTTTTCAATTTTTTAGATTTCTTAACTTGAGCGAAAAGATATTAAGAAGTAGCAAAAAAAAAGCACGTTTTTTTGCTATTTCGAACACTCACCTGTATGTATTTAAAGCGCACAAGAGTACCGCCTTCTTCAAAAGAACAAGCAGAAGTGACTTGCTTTTGTTTTTACTAGAGAGAGAAACTTTTTTTTCTTTCTCTGCTGGTATTTTTCGGCGAACCTAGCAACTTTTTTTCAATGGCAAGAATTGTTGTCGATTGACTAATACCATTTTTTTTTACTTTCCAACTAATATTCACAGAGAAGCAAGCGTAGTTTATGCGTCATAGTGAGTACTTTTGCGTTAGCCGGCTTTTGAGGAAAAAGATTGCCTAACATTTGTCGTATTCTCTTTTTTTTCAACGAATTTGCTCTTTGAAAATTAAACATATATGCTCGTCAGAGCCCTAATCAAAGAGGCTTCTTCATTCTCGCTGTATGCCGATTCAACATATTCTTCCATTATTTAGCATGGTCGGCTACATATTCACAAACAGAATGAAAAAGTGCATACCAATCATCGTTTGTATGTCGTAAATTTTCTACAGAAGACGTTACACGGGCGAATATCGAGGGCTCGTCCCTAATGCGATTCCGATCATCACAGCTAAAATAGTCCCCAAGGGTGTGGGTGTGGGTGTTGGCGAATAGAGAACCCACATTCACATGTACACGCACACAGAAACTGGGAATAAAAGACTGGCGCAAGAATACCTTGAATAAAGATTAATGAAGGAACACCATCGATAAATATTCACTACAGAAACCCATTAGCAACCAAATAAGAAAACAGTACACCAATAAAAAGACCTACAGAAAAATGACAAAAGAAAGAACAGAGTCATATTAAGAACTCTAAAGAAGTAATCAGTCAAGTAAGTAGGACACCAACATCATTGACACATGAAATCTGCCCTAATTGTGGTAAAAGCTGTAAAAACGAAAAAAGGCTAAGGGTACATAGACAAACCTGGGACAAAAAAAGACTATAAACAATCACATCAATCATGACGAAGATAATATCGGTTCCAGCGACAGCGCAATAGACAGTAATCGAACTTCTAAACAAAAACTCCAAAGGAAAATATGAATGTCCACAGTGCAGTGCACAATTGAAGCTTCAAGGTATCACAGGACATGTCAAAAGTTGCGCAAACGGTTGGTGTAACAAGAATGATATAAAAGTTGCGGTTGACGAATAAACTGAGTACCAATAGCGTGATATATGATAGGTTTTACTGAAACCGCCTAGATAAGGCGGATGTAGCATCTTGACCCTGGTTACGACTATTGAGGTTCTACGATGACCGAACGCAACTAAGAACACAAAAGAATATAGCACTCTCTGGTGGTTCTTTCTTCTTTCTTTCTTCCATCCTTGTTTGCTGTCTCTTCTACTTCACCTTGTATGTCTTCGTCCTCTTTTTCTTTTTTCTTTTTGTTTTCTTTCTTAATAGTTTCCTGTTTTGAAGTATATATTGATCTTCACCCTATACCGAATGATACGGATATAACTAACTAAAATCGGTTTGGGCTGACATTTCCACTGCCAATACATATCAAGATTATGTACTTATCATTAAAAAATGAGTTGGATGTGGGTGTGTGAGAATAGAAGATCCACATCCATACCCAAAGCTGCAACAGGTTATTATTTATTTAAACATGAATGTAAACGCTTTCAAAACGCGATTAGATGCTTTTTTACAGCATTTATAAGTTACATGGGACGCTAGAAATCTACAAAAATAACTTTTTTCGGCTCCAGCTCTGTTAAAAATTTTGAATGTGGCTGTGAACGAGCCAAGAAGGAGAACCATATATGCGCATCCATGTACCTGAACACACATTGACATCTACACTCAAATCCGAAACCCCTCTCCTCACCTTGACCATTAATGATCAATTGCGAAGTCTAACCTTGTCAGTAGCACATAATTGTCGACCGATCTTGTCAACAGGCGATCGATACTGAAAAAGACGCTTCGCATGACATCAAGGAATTCAGCATATAATTCCACGGTGCATACGATGATTTGTATGAACATTTTTTCTTCTTGTTCTTAATACAAAAAAAGGAACATACCGAAAAGAAAAATCATAAAAGTAAAACTTCAACGTTTTACTGTCATAAGCATAGCCGATTCAGAGCTGTAAAGACTGCCACCCTGCTCATCGACAATCTGTAGGAAAATCATGCGAACACTGCTTTCAAACCTGAATCATACAGATAGAAGCCGGAATAAAAAGGGCAACGAATACTCTCATTTCGAATCAATTCAATCAATTTGCTCACTGTCTAAGAAAAACAAATTAATCATTCGCGCCAAACATGATCAGAATGTAGATGAATCAGCCGAAATATGATTCCATTCAAGAACTCACACATCAATCAGTAAAAACCAAGCAGACAGCTTTACTGCTTCATATAAACACAGATATAGAAAAGAAACAAAAGTTCTTTTACATTCCCAAATTGTTCGCATCACAAACAACAAAACATTTCAGATACAAACGAATCAAAACATGCTCATAGTGCACAGACGCAGCCATAGCGCCATACAGCAATTACGAACTAAACACCATAGTGAACACAGCCGACCCAACCATATCATGATCATATCATATTTCAAATCCAGCTTCGCAAAGCGTCACAATACTATAAACTCACTAAACATGTCAATGACATATTTGTTGAATACGTCTCATAAACGAAACATGCACAACTCTCATTCAATTGAATTCAATATTCAATGTTCTTTATAAACTTTATGATAACATCAACATCAAATAATACTCATCATGAAATTATTTTGAAATTATCTTTGAATTGAATTAGAAATTCAATATTTTTTATAGATTTTATTTACACATCGACATAGGATAACACTTACCATGAAATTATTCTAAAACAATGTTTCGACTGAAATAGAAATTCAACGTTTTGTTTTATAGATTTGGTATTAAAATCAACATCAGATAATACTCACCATGAATTTATTCTAAAATCATGTTTTAATTGAATTAGAGATTCAATCTTGTTTATATGCTTATGCATAACATCAACATCAGAGAATACTTATGATAAAATTATACTAAAATTATGGTTGAATTGAATCAGAAGTTCATTTTGGATGCCGGTGTGGAAAGACCAGCAATAACACCGATACATACCCACCCACACCTACGAGTATGACTTCTCAGCAGAAGTACAAAATATACTCGTCTACATCCACCCATATAAAGTACATGTTCAGTTTTTGAGAAAATTATTGGCACGTTGCATGAGGCCTCCTGGTAAGGGTAACAGTGTTCAGCAATGCAGCACTACTAATTGAAAAAACTTGTTCATACAGTTGGTTCATATTTATTCATCACATGCTCTTTTTCTCTCTCACGCATTAATATTATGCTTTCTAATTGCACTTCTGACGCCATAATTTGATTGATTTTATTTACATAACATTTCTAAGACCGGATACACATAGGAGAAAATTATTCATTTTACTGTTTCTGAACTTCGTCACTAGATCTCAAGATTGAGAGGTGAAATAAGAACTTTTCCCAGTGAAGGAGTGGTGCCATATTTCTATTGCGAATGATCTGATCGATGAGACAAAACTAAAAGCAGTATCATCTAAGGAAACATACTAGGAAAAAGTTGCAATTGAAATTTGCCATCAACAGTATTGATAACTATTCCAACAAGAATTTAACTACACATATGGCTTTTGAATCGGACAGTATCATTGAAAACAATGAAGATCAAAGTAGCAGACGATGTTTTTTCAAGTAGCACAACTATGCTTCTTTTATTGGTCACAATCATTTCGTCATTAATCTATACAATTATTAGATCAGGCAAAACAAGACGAATAAAAATGATTAGCAATGTTATTCTTTGATGTTCATCTTATTTTATTTCTTTTTTAGTTGACTTCAACCCATGTTCTCAATTTCATTTGTTTCCTTCATATGCAATCCATTTGCTCAAACATTTGAGAAAGTTCCTTGCATACATATGCTCGAGTCATTTTGGAGGCAATTTCTTATGAGTGTAATAAGCACTGGCTAACTGACCATAAATAGCAGCCGTTGTGTTGCTATCATCCCCCAAATTGACTGCAGAGAGGACACATTTTTCGGACGAATTTTCATCGGATCAAAATGCCCACAGTGCAACTACAAGAGCACTTATAATATAGTCCCTTCCTCGAATACCACCAGTTCGGTAACCGACCCATGATTTATGATTTTGGTAAAAATCTTCACTTAACAGATTGTCTTTCACTTCATCATGAAGGACAGCTTCGATAAGAGCTCCATAATAGCGACATGCATCATAAGTTCTTTGGTCACCATGAGTAATTTGACCACTGTAATCTGAATATTCTACATCAACGATCGGTTGTCGATAAAAGAAAAGTAGTACCGGTGCTAGTTGCACCAGAGCTCCATTGCCAGTTACTTCATTCTCACTGCAATACACATTGAATTTTTTCAGAAGATCATCATCAGAGAGAAAATCCACTTGTTCGATAGGAATCTGATATTTTACGGCAAAAATTTTCTGACGTCATTGAAATTTCGGCAAAGACTCGCTAGTAGCCATACCAATATCAAAGCATTTTCCACTTGATGACAAATAACCATTTTGTACCATCATTTATAACGAGTCAACTGATCGCGTAAGGAACAAAGCAACAACCACCTATCAATGATCTCGCTACACACAGAGCCATGGAAGTATCCACCGTGAACTGTAGAATAAAATCAAGTATAGATTCTACTCTTATGATTCAAATTGATTTTTTACAACCATAGAGTATGAAAAATTAATTGATCAAAAAAGTTTTTTCTCAATCAACTTCACTTATAAAAAATGAAAGTAATTGATGGTAATCAAATTGTCACATATGTGCAATTACAATATCGATTTGTATTCGGAAGCAATCTCCGCTTAAGACTTCACTATTTCGTCCATTTTTCTTGGAATAATATCTCTACCTTCCTTTTTTGGAGACCCAAGTGCTATCTTCTTGAAGATATGTATCTAGATTGACAAATATTCTGGAGGTCAAAATTCAACAGGTACACTGAGAGCATCGCCCACAACCATGCCTGCCATTGATCCATGAATATGATCCAGCATCGATTCGTTAAAACTTTTCGGAAAATCTTTCATGTCGCGTTCGAGTTCATCAGACATTTTTAAAACTTTTTTACGTTCTTTGTAATGGTATTGAGGATAGAACCCAGGCTTATCTAAATATGAATTGTTATCGATTAAGATGAACAAAATATTAACTAATTTCTTTTTCTCTCTCTGTTATCGTTAAGTGTCATTGTTAAGCTAAGTAAACGATATACTAAGTCGGTTATTCACAACTGATCTTTTACTAGTTGGCTGCAGGATAATGTGTTTGACGCAGATGTTGGCCTAATAGAACTATAAAAAAACAAAAGCAAATTAAAATTTAAGAATACGGTTAATTAGTAAAAAACTGTTGCTAGATTATGACTTTTTCAGACTCACTTTCTAATTGTGGCAATACAATTAATTCTTTGTTCATTTTAGAGCATAATAAGTCATTCGAAATTGCCATGAAAAACCTTAAGATCTACGTTTTTTTACTTAGTGAATTATGAAAAATCAATTGCCAAAGCATAGTAGAACAATAGAGAAATCCTTTTTTCTTTTGTTAATGTTGTCTATTCTGAAAAACTTCTAAGCATAAAATAAAGTTTACTTATGGCTACATGTTTTTGATTCACGATATGGAAAAATCAAAGTAAGCGTTTTGCCGCACTTTTGCAAACACTATCTTATTGATATACTTAAGAGTTTTTTAAGCATACCTCTAGCATTCACAATAAGCAAAAATTATTATTTATATTTGTACTTGAACGATTGAATAACAAATGTTCCTAGAAATCTCCAATAACTTATTTGCTTTTATCTTTATGACGAAATCTTTTCCAATCACTTTATACAGAACTGAAAGCCAAATTTATTGTACATCGTTCTACCAAAAACAACAAGGATGGATTCACGTTTTTTACTGTAGCCATGATTGGGTCTGAATCATTGCTTCAGTAAAGCTTATTAACTAGATAAGTTTGTGTTTTACTCTTGTGCAGCAAAGCGGCTGAATGAATGAATTCAGAGCAAATACATTACTTAAAAAATTTCGTCCTCTTTCAATGTCTAGTATTGTGTTCATGTTAGACATGTGGCTATCAATAACGTTGTTCTTGTTGTATATATTGTAATTGTTTACGTGTATGACAACGGTGAAATAATTTTTTTTAATGTTTTTTATACTCACTTGGCCTTTCAACCATGTTTACTTCGCGTTTTTCCTTTTCTTTCATCATATCAATTGCTGGCAAGTGTAGATTACGCATGAGTCACGAGCAAAAAAGTCGCGCCAGTTTTTCATCGACCCGTAATTAGTTCCTCTTTTCTTCATTTTCAATCACTTCTACAAGAACATCGAACAGGATGGTAGAAACCAGAGTACAGAGCAAATTCAGCTTTTTCCAATGTGATTCAATTATCTGTATCCATATGTTGTTGGTAGTATTGCACACACACTCAATAGATTGAGTGAAGCTCTAAACAATCAAACAAAATATGAGGACATTTCGTCTCTTTGTAAACAAACGTTAATCATGCAAAAGGGAATATTATCCTTTAGATCATGTGGTTATGATTTTAAGGCTTCAAAATATTAACCATCTATTGTTCGGCAAGGAAAGTTTCAAGAAACTCTGTCCGCCAAATTATGAAATGATTGCTCAATGCCTGAATTTTATCGATAATAATCTATAAAATCAACAAAAGTACGATGAAGCAATCGACTATCATCAAAGAGCATTAAAAATTCAAGAAAACCACTGTCTGTTTCGCTATTTCCGTCAGCATTGGAATGCTTAACAACATTAGTCGTATATTCAATAGTCAAAAATGTTTGGTCAAGCAATCGAGTCTCATTTTAAAAAAAGCATTGGAAATTCAATAATAAAATTATTCGATGGGTCATCCGAATATTTTTTTCGATAATCCCTTATATTTTGATTACATACGAATAGAGTAAAGAAAGTATGATGAAACACTAGATTTCTATTAAAAAATGCATTTATTAGTTGAAAAACGGTGTGAGTGTGTGGGTCATCATTTTATTCATCCATACCCTCGATAGAAACAATTGCTTTATCTGGTGAATCATTTCATTGCAACATCTCAATGATGTGGTGCCACTGTGATGTGACTGACAAGGAAATACGATTTTGTTTAAAATCAATGTCTTCGGACAAAAGTTTTCATTGGGACTGAAACATAATGGATGTTATAGTGTCCATGATACCTATCCATAGGCAAGTTTTCAGACAGAAAACATGCTATTCGATCGTTTCCAAAATGCTCGTGCTATGCCCTATCTTATGATTATAGTGTCAATTAAAAAGTGATTAGAAATTTCATGACACATAAGTGCAAAAATTATCAAAATACTGATATATCCATTTTACATGATTCACTTGATATTGTTGTCAATCTTTTAAAAGTACACAAAGACGATCGACCTCAAAATTCATTCGCTGAACGACACAGAAACTGAAGTTATTTTTGTAAAATCAAGCTGTTCGAATCGAATTACTAGCAATATTCGCAGTAGTACAGATTATATCAGTTATCATCTGCGTCAGATTCTCAAATATTTAAAAACACAGGCTCAAATAGAATCGAACGACATTTACCTGTATGCTTACCCGGGGCGCATATTCAACACAATTTCATCGTATCAGCAGACAAACTATTTACAGAATTTAGGACAGACCGTGGTCTATTCAACTCGAATGCAAATCGAATCGTAATAAGCTAAACGGCAGCGTGTGCGTCAGAACAAATAAATATTATGGAAAGGATAAGTTTGCATTGAAATTCAGCAAAAATTTCACGAGAGTAATTTTCATTGTGAGTTGTACGTATATAACAGTAAGTTTAGTATTCTAGAAAGAATCGCACTGTTTCCCATGTGTTATAATCCGATTTATTATTTCATCGGATTCACAAACAATCAAGCAGCATGCATTTTATTTTCGTCGAAACTTATCTTCAATCTGCATCGATGCTATAAAATCCCGTCTATCTATTGGCCGTATTCCCATCTGATATTGGATCCTCTAGCTTTTTTTTTTAATATCACAGTAAAACATCGGCTTTTATCATCCTGTGCACTATCGAGTATCTCAATTATGATTCGGCGAAGAAAACATTTTATAATCTTAATAGAAAGTCGACAATATCAGTTGCTTGGGCCTGGATGGTGCTATTGATCGAAAAGTATAAGTTCTTCTCTAATAACGACGCTTTTATTTTGCGTGTATAGAAACAGATGTCTTGGGCGATGTACAATTGAGCGCATCTCAAGGAACGAAATTCAATACCAATAGTGCTTAGTTTACAGTTCCATTTAACAGAAATAGCATGGCTGATATTGTCATCAAATGAAAACGAATTCAAGAATGATCTGAAGGGCCATCGACAATTCATCACTTCTTTCATTCAAGAAATATCAGTCAATGGCTGAAATTGTTTTCGTTAACTTGACAAAATGTGTTCTTCAAATATTTAAAATGATTCTACAAACTAATGCATGACTGATATTCGCATCAATGTCAAATTACTCATGATTATAATACGATTCATCAATCAGACACAAAGCATTTAACATAGCGAACAAAATAGGAACTAGACTGTACAAAACCTCTCTTTTCTATCTATTCTACAGTCGGACCTGATCAAGAATTTTTTTTGCACTAATCCACATTTTTTCCATGTTTTATTTTAAGATCTTCTTATACGTAAATGAGAAAGAGTACATGCTGAACAATCAAAACAGAGATTTGATGCAGCCCAGAGTCGATTTTCCACCACACACAAGTCCACCAATACATTGCCAAGCAGCTTTTCCACGTATAGCACATTCCAACACCTTGTGACTACATTTTAATGTAAAAGAAGTGCCCATACAAGCCACGAAAGGTGCCACAAGTGGTCCTAAGATTGCCGAGGTTTTAGATACGACTACTGCTACTGCTTCTGACAGAAAACGTTCTTGAGGTACCAGTTCTTGGCCTATGTCCACCTTGTTTGCTTGTAATGGCGATGTGTGAGCATTGGAGAACAATAAGAACGCTAAGATAGCAAAAATGCAGTAGCCTAATAGCAAATATATCATTCATTATTCGATTGCAATATAATATTACGTTCGGATACACTTACTTTTCATTTTAATGAGACTTGTATCAAATTTGAAATACAATTGGCAATTTGAAGCGATACTTATAGTCCTTGAAGAAACTTAATTGATATTAGATTGATCTGATTAGAATACGACAAAATGGTATATAGTGCATTGATAGAACGAAAGCTATCGGCTTAAAAGTATTAGAATCACAGAATCACTCAGGTAACACATGACTATGAATATAAGGAAGGAAAGTGAGGCATACAAACCATTTTGACTTTGATTGTTTTCTTTCAATTACCCATCATATTGCTCGTATTCAGTGTAGTTTTTGTTGTCCATGTCAAATACGATTTCCGTTCACGCAAACTCAATTTTTGTCTTCGCACTCAGCCATTGTTGGTCTGTGTGCGATGTAAATCGAATCCACCAAACATGGGTATCATGTTACAATCAACTAATTGATTTCGCCATGGATTGTTGATCGGACACATTTCGATTTGAAGTCGAATCATGCATTTTATAGTAGAATGAGAAGAGTGTCTACAATTGAAGTACTAAAATACTAAGATATAACAAACTCTAGTGAATTGATCGAGCTGAAGTTCTGTTCTAATTTGCATGAATGCACAGGAAGCAATGTGAAGTCTTCCAAAATAAAGAACAGACATGAAAAATAACTTTCTCTCTTTTTCTCTCATACGAATACACAAGTGAGATGACACATTGTAGGTCCTGTGTATCGTTATCTTCATTGTCAACCTTGATATGAGTGTGGGTGTGGGTGAGAGTATGCTCCTCTATTAACACCCACACCCAACAGACCCGTACCACCACCCACACCCGCACCCACACCCACACTCACACCCACACCCACATACCCACACCCACATACCCACACCCACACCCATACCCACACCCACACTCACACCCATACCCAGCCACCCACACCCCACACCCACACCCACACCCACACCCTAAATATTTGAAGAGACTCGCGAAGTCTTTGGATGGTTATTTGCTGCTAGAGCAATCCTGTCTGAATGTAAACCGTTCGGAGTGGCAAGAAGGAAAAAGATCGATTCGTGCTCTTTAT
>CAJNSZ010001904.1:0-19933 GCA_905329745.1 Rotaria sp. Silwood2
ACTAAGAGCCGAACATTCCTAGAAAACTTCGTGAAACTCCCACGTACTATACCGAAAATCGATTTTGGAGGGGGGGGGGGGGCGGCCTTAAGAACTGCTAAGATTCATTTTTCTATATAATAAATGAAATTATTCATCCAATACACTGTAGGTATTGTTACGGCCCATCCTAAATGACGTGTCAATGAGGAAGTAAATATTAGAATCATCCTAATCATAGTTCTTTACTGAGAAATATTGCAAAAGACTATTTTTTATTACTTGAAAAATACAATTGATTTTGGCTTGGATTAAGCAAAACAAGGAACTTTTATAAAGGAATTTAGAAGGAAATAATCTAAAAATAAAATGAATTACATTGTAAACTGTTTGCAATCATGACTTTTTGAATTTCTAATGGAGTTAGTTTGAAAAACAATGAAAATTTAACTGAATCGATAATTTTCAGACAGTAAATTTACTTTGTATAGAAAATGAAGCAAAGAGAAAAAAATACTTTCCATTGATGTTTCGGCTTTTCCTATCTGAAACTCAATGATAAATCTCATTTTTGTGATTTCAGTGAAGTTGAATTATTTCTCTTTTAAATATATCAAACTAAGTTCTTATCATATCCCTAAACGAAAAATTATGATTTCCAATGTGAACACTTATTCTTCTGTGTTTATTTATATAAAACTAATTAAAACAACCTATCAATTGTTACGTTTGAATTGTTAAGATCTTTGTTCTTGAGAAAAAAAAACATATTTTTAAAACACTTATCACTCAAAAACATCGAATATAAGTATTTGTTCTAATTTTCAAACCATTCAAGATATAGTAGCAATTCTAAAGAAATATTTCTGTACCGTGTTTTTTCGTAGCATATCAACCACAATCTTCATGTCAGAATCAGTCAAACTTCTAAGCTTTAAATCAAATTCTGGTTTTTTTCGATTGTCAGTAATGAGTTCTTCAAGTTGAAGATTATGATATGGTGGAACTTCAATATATCTTCCACATTGAAGAATGTTTTGCTTTAAACTTGGAAATTTATTGATTCCTTCTAAAAAATATTCAGTTACAGTTGGCATTGGTAAAAGTTTTAATTTTTCATTTGTTTCGTTCACATAATTATCAAATCCTTGTTTAGCTTCTAATAGTTTTGTATGATTTTTAATTGATGAAAGCATTTCAAAAGACACCTTGTGTATATTAAGACGTTGTAGTTCCTTTGTTAATGGTTTTTTATAATCTTCAAGTTGTTTTCTCTGTTCTTTTTCAATATTGAAAATCTTTTGTAACATATCTTTCTCATGTTCATCAATAATTCGACGCATTTCTGCTATAGTTTCAGTCATTTTTTGTCGACTAGATTTACCATTATCATCAATTCTATTTAATAATATTTCTGTTTGATTTATTTTATAGTTTAAAGAGGATTGAATACTTTGAAAATCAGTATTTATCTACATCATTAAAGAAGTGCCGTACAATAATCTCTTATAATATTATATAGAACTTATGCTAACCTTGATTTTGAATCCTTGCATAACATCATCGAATAAAACATAACTGTGATTTTTATGTTGAAATAAGAGACAATCAACACATATAAGTTTCGAGCACATGAGACACCAATATTCTAATTGCTTTTTCGGATGTGTTACACATGGAATCGTTTCTAATGCTTTATTATCACTAGAAAGACGTTGATGTTTTTGCATAACTGGAGGAGCATGAACAGTTTCATAACATGTTGAACAAAATTTTTCATTTTCACATTTGTCACATGCATATTGAGCTTTGACTAAGCGACAGTTAGTACATCGATTTAATTCTTGAATTAAAGCTGAAAGATTAATATGAATAGAACAAGATTGTTTTTCATAGTATGTTAAATTATTCTGCTTACCATATAATTCTACTAAATCGCGCATTTCTTGATTAAAAGGTAATGAGTTGATATCTTTTTTCAATATGACGAAACCATCTCGTAGTGGACATTCGAATTGATCTGTATTCGTAGAAGCGATATGTTTAATGCATTCTCGACAATAAGTGTGCGAACAAGGTAATATACGTGGATCTTTGAATGGCTCATGACAAATCGGACAAGTGATCAAATGTTCGACTTTAACACTTTTATTAGTTGTCATATTAACGAATCAATAACAAGTAAACGTAGAATAAAAAGTTTTCAATCTAAAATGAATATGAGATGAAAATTTTCATTTAGAGTATCACTTGTCAGATTAATAATCCTTATGTTTATTGAATGCAAGTGGTTTGCAAGAATAAAAGTGATGTGTCAACTTTGATGTTTTACTTAAAAACTGGAACTATTATATTTGTATGAATGTGTTGTTAATAGGTTTGTTTATACATAGATTATTGTCTAATATTAATACGCATTTATTGAAAACATTTCAAAAGACTTGCATGCTCGTACTTGAAATAGGATAATATAAAAACACAAGTTTCTTAAAATTTAGTGCGAATACAATCGTGTTATACGCTATCTGGTCGATTAGGCTGTTAAATATAACTGAAAAATTATCAACTGATATACCTATAACATTAATACTTTAGTTTCTTCAAAGAATAGTAGTGACTGAATTGTTAGTTAATCAGACGTTGAATACACAAATTCTGCTAGCTTTTAGTATCAGTGTTTTTGGCTGCAGGCGAACTCGGCCTAGTGGAAACTTATAATCTAAAGAAGTCTAATGAAACCTGGTAGCCAATGATTGTTTTCGAATCACATCTATAGTTTCGAGATATCGTTAGATATACGTGCGATCGAACATTACTGTTTAAGTACTTATTTTCCATAATAATAACGTTTGAATTTATCATGCATTTCATCTCTGAAGGTGTTTTACTATATGTCTACTGTTTAGTTTTGAAAAAATGCTACTTTTTGATTTATGTATTGAACTACTTATGTAGAGATAATCGAAAATGAATATGAATAAGGGCGATGTTTTTTTGGACAAATTTTAAAAATGTCACTTATTTTGACACTAAACAGAAAAGAATTATATGGATAATATAAGAACTCTACAAGATACTCAGATGTATTCTAACTTTACAGTAAAATAGAGTAGAAAATAATTATTTCTGAACTTTGTTGTTGTTAAAAAAGGCCGAGATACTGAAAGAAGTACTCTATAAATATTTCCTATCAATACTCTTTCTTTTATTCTGCTATGCGGGTATTTCTGAAACGAGCATATTATAGGGAAATGTTTTACATAAAAAAAACTTTTCTTAAAATTGAAAAATTATTATTAAAAAATGTCCTTTCCCCATAAGCAGCGAATAGTTTTATTTTATGGTTTCATTTTCTTTTGTTTTTGCATTGTGGGTTTTTTCACAATGTACAAAATACAACATTATATGATTTGCTCTATGTTCGAAAACAAAATTCTTCGTTTTTTTTTTTGGATATTAAATGAATTATAATTTATATACGTTATCAAATCTACTGTAAATTAAACTTGTTGTTAGCAACTAATATGAAGACAGTATATAGTAGTAGAAAAAAAAATCGAATAGTTTTATATACACTAGACTGAAGTTAAATGTTGTATTAAAATTTGGAGAGACAATCTATATAATATCGATTTATCAGATCAGGAAAAAATGTTCATTTTGAATCTTTTTTATAAACCTACAGGTCATTGTTTTAATCATATTTAGTTTTTTTTCTTACCTTTAAGTAAATTTAATAATATTGATAGATTCTCGTTGTTTTGAATAAACTTTAATGAATGAAAACTATCAACTTACTACTATATATTTCATAAAGAGAAAAAGAATAGAAGAAATTTATTTTTGTCTTCATTTTTTTTTTTTTTTTGTTTAGATTTCATCAATATTATTTATGCATAAAAAATGTACATATTTTTGTTGTTGCAATAAAAAATTAAGAAAAAGTTGTTGTTCTTTTTTTTTTCATTCTATAATAAAGACAGATGAAAGAATTTCATGTGATTAATGAAGACATATAAGTCAGAACCCGTAGGCTTGCATTTTTTTCATTCGAAATCAAACTTTTATGTATCGAAAATAAAAATTGTCAAAATATAAGTTGATATCTATCGTTATGATATATGAACTATTTCCTTGTTGCATTTCTGAAGGATTAATTTAAAAAAATACTAACATCGATCAGCATATTTTAGTAATCACGAATCATATTTTAGACAACAAATTTTCAGCATTTTTCTGCTACCGGAGTTAAAGGTCAAATTAATGATTACTACAGTATGCTAATGGATATTAGCGGATGTTAATGTACAACGGATCTCCTCGATTTCCATTGAGAAAATTGATAAACGAGTGTTTGTAGAGTGAGTTATTACATCTCTACTTTGTGGAGTAGTAACCGAACCCTCAGTTGAAAAATTTGGGTGTTAGCATCTTTTACTAATACCTCAAATTTTACCTTTAAATCCGTAAGAAAAATGTAAAGCTAAAAAGAAAACATAATATATGTTTCGTTTTTTAATATTACAAAAAAAAAAAAAAATTATTTATTTAGTTGATTTAATTTTTTCAATACATGAACTTCTTCTAGTGTTCCTAATCGATAACCATATATATTTGGCATCATTGATGGATCTGAACCATAATAAAGAATTTTTTCAACATCATTATCATCATCAGGACGATAATAGATACCAGGTGCACGAAAGAAATCATATAAATTCCATTCTATGGGCAATGTATTTTGACTATCGTTTGTATGTTGTGAATCTTCTAACATCTAAAATATAAAAATAAATAAAAATTAGCAAAACCAAAAAAAAAAAAAAAAAAATTATTTTATACTTTAGAAAGTATTGTTAAGTCAATAGGTATAGTTGTATATTTAAAACGAGACGATGAAAAACGATTTATATCAATATTTGAATACGCACGACATACAATTAAAACAAGAGTTGTTGCTAATGCATCTTTTCTTGATGATTTTTCATTTGAAATTTTAACAGTTTCACTATTAAGTGTCTTAATAATAAAAGCAATGGCAAATGTTATAATTTTCTTAAATGTATCAGTTTCATATGAAGATATTCGTTCTTTTGGAGAAATTACACGACTCTTATTACAACAGCCCCATGATTGAGATGATGATTTATTTGTAATAGGTTCATTATAGATAATATTATCATTATGAGGTTTAAGACAAATAAGTTGTAAACGATAACGTGTACATAAATGTCGAGCAACAAGTTGAGCAATATCTAATTGATCCGTCATATCACCAACATTTCCAATTGATTTCAATTTCATTTTTATAATATCATAATCTGTTTTTTGAAGTACATTTGTATTGACATTTGTATCACTATTTAATATTGATTCAATGTCAGTAATAGATGTTATACCTTCACTTAATAATTCTACGATTTTACTAACTCTAAATAAATATCACATTTGTTAATTTCAAGAATATTTTAAGAGTAATTTTGTGATATACGAAGCATTCGATAAAAAAAAATTTTTTAACTTCAAAGTCTTTCTTTCAAAATTTAGTCTTTTTATTTTCTATTATATACTTATGAGAATAAACAGCGAACAATTCTCTGTAATAGTTGTACTTATTTTCGTTTCAATGAATGATTCGAATTTTTTTATAAATTCAATGAAATCAGTCTCTCTTACATAATGATTTCTCATGGTTTTTGCAATGAAAAAAAAAACATATGTATTAGCAGTTTTCATTCCTATGATATAATTAAACTAGACATTCGATTACAGTGACAAAAACTACACTGAGTAAAACCAATTTTCAAGAAATTTTTGTTCCTGCAAAAAACTGATCCGGGGGCAAAATTTTAATAAAACGGTGAATTTGCATAGGAAAAAAAATATTTCACTAAGAATGTATTTGATTCAATGTAGTTTTTATCACTAAAAATGCAATTAAAAACCATAATGCAAGAGAAAGATGTTAACTCTATTTCATCATGAATATACAATTTATTTTTGAATATATTTTTACTAGTTTATAGACAATAAAAAAAATTGTATAATACAAATATAATTTCGTTTGGAGTTCTGTGATGATTTTAAGTTCCGATAGGTGATTAATGGTTATCAAATGCACATTTTTAGTCTAATCGAAAAAATCATTTATTCATTCATGTTGACCTTATACAACTCGAGTTAATTAACATTGTATTACACTAAAATATCTGATTTTATTCAATTATATAATTCTCTAATGATTCATTGACGTTAAAACAAGCATATAATAGTAATAAAAGAAAATCGATATTGACTAGCGATTGATAGTTTGAAAATTTGTTGAATAAAATCACTTAAAATAAATAATTTATTACTTACTTATTCGATGTATTTTTAACATTATCAATAATACTATCACGATCAAGATTTAATATATTAATAGCTGCAAGTATATTCGATAGATTAATACGTAATCGTTCATAAAATATTAATTGATTTTTATATTTATCATCAATATCATTTTGAAATGTTTCTTGATCAACATTTTGTTTTCTTCGATTAGATTCCATAGAAATTAATTTACTAACATCATTTTTATCTAAATATGGTTCAAGTTTATCTGATTCCATTTTATCTTTAATATCTAAAAGATATGTTTTCCAATGATATATAGCACCTTTATGTTTGCTTAAGATATTATAAAATTCTATATGTACTTCATGTGCTTCAACAAGATTATTCATTTTTTTATGACAAAGTACCATAAGTGCATGTGCTTGTGGATATAAATTTTTTGTATCAGTTTCAATAGTAGCACGATATTCAAGAATAGATTTTTTATAATAAGTTAATTTTGTTGTTAAATTTTTCTTTCGAACAAATAATCCATCATATGCCATAGCTAATTCTAGATGAGTACGTGGTGATGATGAATCTGTACGATTTATTTCTTCATGTAATGTTTTTATACGATTTACAAGCATTGTAATTATAGCAAAGTCTGACATATTAATTTGTTTTCCACGTTTTCTATCTTGTGCAGCATCATCAAGTTTACCGAGATGTTCATTGACAATTGCTCGTTGAAATAAAATATCACTTTGTTCAGGAGATAGATCATGTGCTCGATTTAATGATTTTAAAGCATCTTTATATTGTCCTTTGTCTGATTGCATCATACCCATGTAATAATATGCTTGAGCATGATAAGGATGTACATTAATAGCTCGTGAAAACCATTGTAATGCTTGTTCTTTATTATTTAGAGTATATTCACTAAGACCACATCGAAAGCAAATATCTGATTGTTGAGCAGATTTTTCACTGAGTGTTAAAGCTTTTTTAAAATCTTCAAGAGCTGCATTATGTCTATTTAATTCAGCTAAAACAACTCCTCGTTTAAATAAACCTTCAACATTATCATGACAACCTACATTATAAGCTCTTTGTAAATCTTCTTCTGCTTTGTCAAACTCATTTTTCGATATGTTAACACTTGCTCGACAACATAAATAATATGGATTTCTATAATATGTTAGTTTATTTGCTTCGTTCATATCTACCATGGCCATATCAAGTTCATATATAATTTGATATGTCAATCCTCGTGCTATTAGAGCCTTATGAATTGCTTCAGCTATAGCATTAGATTGATTTATATATTCAGTATAATTTTCAATGGCATCTTCATATTTCCCAATATTATGATAAGCTAATCCACGTTTGTACCATAATTCTAAAGCAAATGGTGGTCGTTCACTATGTTTTAATAATTCAAAACATTTATCAAAATCAGTAAGTGCTTCTTGTGATTCTGAATAATGTTGAAGTTCAAGTCGAGAACAACCAGAAAGATATAATGAAGTAGTTGTATCTGGTTTAATTAATGAAAATTGTTTGATTGCTTCTCGATAGTTATGATTGTCAGCAGCACGCATGCCTGCTGTAAGTTTTTCTTGTTTGTAACTATTAAATGGAACAGTCTAGAAAAAGAATTTATTTTGAATATTTGTATTATAACATTAAAAAGAAAATAAGTTTTAATCACTTTCAATGAATATTAATCTTTCTATTGTTTTATCACTTATATCCGAAGACAAAACAGCAGACTTCAACATATATTATAAGCTGTTAGAATAATTTCTGCAGGATTAAAATTTAAAAAAAAAAATTATTGCTTCAGCATCATTTTATTTAATCCTTCAGAGATGTAACAAGGACTTAGTTTATGTCTATAATTTTTCTATGGTAATGTTTGGAGAAGTGAGAGTCTCAATTTTGACTATATATACTTCAACATATCTTTTAGATCGTGTTTTACAAAAGATCTATAGCTCAAGAACATCAAGACTAAACTGTTTGCTGTTTTCACCTTGTTTACATCTCATCTATCATCACTGCATATACAATTGAGGACTCTCTAGAAAATTAAAAAAAAATCATCTTAAAGCGTACTATCTATCATTAAAAAAAATACTTGAGTACATCAGAAAAATTGCTTAATCTAGACCTTTACAATTCCTCAGTGCTAAAAAAATGAAACTTCTACCATCAATATAATTTCATACAATCTATCAAAATAATTAAAAAAAAAAATGATGATATGGTAATTAAGAATTCCCAAAATATGATATACTCCTAGGTATTTTTTTTTCTTAAGATTTCATCGTATTTCCAATCAAAACAAAAAAACCAACTTTCGTTCACTCATACTGAAAAATTTCAACATTTAGTTATATTATATTATCTTATTACATCATTGACAATCAAAAGATAGTTAAAAAAAACTAATGACAGGAAGTATAATCCATGCAAAAGACGCTACATCCTTTTTTTTTGTTGTAAAATATGTTAGTTTTTGGTACTTGTTAAAATTATGTACATACTGTTTCATCCTCGACTTCAGATGAACGTACAGGAACATCTAAAATTGTTGGTGCAACTTTTTTATTTGGAAGAGATGCATTGTTTAATAATCGATTGTTAGTCGTGTATCGTAGAGCCATATTGGCAACAAGTAAGTAGTACTTTGTTACAATTAAGTTTGCACGCCTTTAAACTATTGATGATTTGTTTGAAACTGTAACTATGTTGGCTTTTTTTTTTGTCACTTAACAATGCTATAATAAAAGAGAACAGAACGATTCGTTTTGTATATGTATTCAATGATTCGATCATATGAAAAAACAAAAAAATTGAAGAGTAAGCAAAACGTAGTTGTCCGTGTTTCAATTGTTCTGTCCTTCATCTTAACTTTCACATGGTAGTGTAAATACATGTTAATGATTATCAAATAAAACCTTTTTTGTTTTGGTACATATTATTTAATAATCCAAAAGACATCATTTTCGAGTAAAATATTAACTACAAAAAAAAAAGAAGAAGAATAGATAATGTTGTCTATTGAAATGACTTATTCGAGAAGTCAAATCGATAATTAGATGAATTTTTGTGGATCTTATAGTTTTACCGTCGATTAGCATCCAGATTAGTGATTTTAATAAAATAAGTTAATTCGATAGTTGTAACAAAAAAATATTAAGATTAAGAGGACTCCATCTCTTTCCGGATGCAAAAGTTAAATTTTTCATCACTCGTATACTTTCGAAGGGCTTCCTATCGGTTCTTTATTGCTAGTTCATAGTTTTAATAAATCCAATTCTTGAAATTCCTAGCAGAAAAAATCGCGCTATGATTATTGTTTGTATGTAAAATTCTTCAAATGATAATTTCTAAAGATGCTGAGAGAATGAAACATTTTAAAAAAGAAAAAAAAATAAGCACCTTGATTTAGTCCTAGTTGTCATAAAAAGAATACGTACGATACATTTCAATCTATGATGTAGAAGTAATATAAAAAGGTCTTCTTCTATCTTTTCTCTGACAGTTAGGATCACATATTGAACAAGCAAAATAACGTATACTTAAGGTTAACCAAAAAATCTGACCATACTAAATAAAATTATAAAAATAAAGAGAAATTTTTTTTATTTAGTTTTATCAAGTATTCAAAATAGTTGCCGTAATTATTTATATAAAGTCTCTATCCGTTCTAAGATTTTTTCAAATTCTTTTTTGTTAAATTCTTTTGCAGGAAAAATTTTTAACTATCTTGGAAACCACACGAATCAATAAGAAATTATGCTTGATGTAATCATTTAGTCCAAAACCACACCGTGCAAATTCATTGCTCATCAATTCTAAAAAGAAAACAGCTCGACTTTATAAAAAATCATTCAATCAATCTAATGAGTCATCACTACTCATCCCCCAATTCTGACGACCTCAATATACTCTTACAAAGTCTAGTGAAAACCATGGATGCAGTATTATATTTATTCTCATTTGCGTTAAATAAGTAATAACATCACGATGAGTATGAGGTCGAACATGATCATGAAGTACTATAATATTTTTTGCATCTGATGATTTCAACGAGGAATAGTGCCATTGGTGATTCACTTTCACTAACCTAACTTATATTCAACCTGTCTATGACAAAATCATGTCGGGTCTCTTCCATTTGTTCATCATTGATCAATTTTGAATTATTCATTCTATTGTATCATGAGAGAAAGAAGTTTCAGTTATAATATCGTTATCAGTAGAACATGGATAATTGTTTATAATGTATTGTATCAGCTCGAGAATCATCATTGACATTTTCGATTCTTTCATGAAAACGTAGATTTCAATACTATTGTATGTTTCTCGTGAATTGTCTTTGCATCTTTTTACAAAATACTCTGAATTTTAATATTGTCTTAATTGCATTCGTTATTTATTTAAAAAAAATTTTTTTTTTGTAGTTAAAATTGGACTCTATATGAAAGAATATTATAAAATTTCAATATACATATCTTTATATTTTTCAAGTAGCAATAACTTTTGAAAATTACACTATGAATCATTCTGTATGATTTCTTTTTATACATATGACTTGTTGCAATAGGCATATAATCATTAGAATTTTCTATGCTCTTATTTTGAATTTATTACGCTATAAAATGATTATTTGTTTTTTTTCATCTTTCAAAGATAAATCTAATTAAATAATTGAGTGATTTTTATTGTTGTTAACTTTATTTCAATTGAATATACTTTTAATTTTCCCTAAAATATGATTATCATTCTATTGAAAAATAATCATATGAAATATTTAAGTATTCGCGAATAGTAAAGAAACGAATCTCATTTTGAATTCTTAACAGTAACAATCATATTAAAGTATAAACAAGTCAAAATAAAATATTTTAATTATATTTTGTTTATTAATATAATTCATTTTTTAATATAATGTACAATTCGAAATCAGATATGATCGTCCTTCATCATGAACTTATTTTTGTAGATAACAACTGTAAATAAAATTCATGTACATAATACTTACATTATGAAAATAATGAATAATATATATATAAAGATAAGAATGTACTTACTCATATGATTCAATCTAAGAAGTATTTGAAGAATAATGAATTTCTTTATATTTTGATTATATTTCTTTTAATATTCGTTGATTAAGACTGTTGTTTTTTTCAAAAAATTTATCTTTTAATTCTTTACCATATAGTATATTTTTCTTTATTAATGTCGATAACATCTATGACTGTTGCAGTCACACTTCATGGAAACAGTCGAACGTAAATATTTTAAAAAACCACATTTTTCTGAAATGTTGTTTTTTTTTTTGAGCATATGTTTCAATCATTTAATAAAAATATCTTTCGATTTTATTATGTTTTTAAAATTAATAGAAGTAGAAAATATCTTCAAAGCTAAATAGTTAAAAATTTCAATATGGACTATTTGATAGTCAATGTTTCTTATTGATGATTAAAAAAAAAACAAGAATTATTCTGAAATTATTTTTTTAATTTTTCGAAGCATTTTCTATTTCAATCAGTTGCAAAAAAGGCAAAATCGAAAGATATTCTTATTGAACAATTGAAATATGCACTCAAACAATTTTTTATATTCGACTATTTGTTTGAAGCGAGTCGAAAAATATGACGGATATTATCTGTATGAATAAATATTATACAACATACGTTAGAGAATTAAAAAATAAAATTTTCGAAACAAAAAACTTGAATCATCGAATATTAAGATAAACATTATCAAAATACACGCAGGTACATTATTCTTAGGGCAGTCATTTATTATTCTCTTTATTACTTTTATTTCACTTTGATCACATATATATTAATGATCTTCCATTACGAATTTGATAGAAATCTATCACTAGGTGTGTGTATGTTACAAAATAGTATAATGAATGTTTTTCTTTTCATTACTGTTGAAGTTACCTAGATCAATTAAAGAAAAAAACAACAAAATGACGTTCTTCTTTTAGAAAATATTTAAGAAATACATGGCATGAATTTAAAAAAGAAATGTCAATTATCATAAGGCATTAATAGTCATAAAATATACGTTCCACTGATATTAATCTTGAATTTTATAGAACATCAATAATCATAATATTAAAGTTTGTTGATGATTTACAAGACTCTTGTGATCTATTAGACATTAAACAAAAGAAAAAAAATATGTACCCGAATATTTGAATATTGACCGAATAAAATAATATTTTGTCCTCAAACTTTGGCCTTAGACAATATGTTAATGTCTGATATTCATATATTACTATTTGCTCAAAATATGATCGATGTTGTTTCCTGTGAGCAGTCAACCATTTCGTGCATTTTTTTTTGCTTACGTCTAGGTTTCTTTACGACAATTATTTATTACTATTTGTGCCCTTTTGACTTTTTTATCTCACTAAGCCTCACAGTATATAAAGTCACTGATTTTTGCGACAAAACCACAAGCAGTTTCTCATCAATACAACAGAGGTAGGTGATTCTTTATATACATATATTTGATAAAACATTATCCTTTGCGATATTTTGTTAGAGCATCCAAAGCTTTACTTCATCTCGATTAATATTAAAAAACTTTCATCAATAATCATGGTGAGTTTATTGTTTTTTCTTGTATATTCATTCTTATTTGTAATTTTTCATTTACATAGGTCTTTCAATCTCCTTATTATTCATCCTATGGATCAGCAACATCAAGCTGTCCAGGTTGTGCATTTTCTCAATCACAAATGGTTTCTCAACCAATTTTTTATCCACAATCATATTATTATCGAGGCATTTACTGATCAATGTTTTCATTTGTCGGACTAACGTAGTAGGATGCTAGGAAATTTCAAATAATCGTTATTTATGAATGTGACAAAATATTTTTTCTTTAATTTTTCAAAATAAAAGCTGTAGAAATATCTAAACATTGATCTTATTTATGTATCATTGCTTTTCATATACTGGGTACATTTCACCTGAATTCAAAATGAAACAGAAATAATATATTTTATCATCGATAACAGTAGTTAAACAAATGATTGAGGTAAAATGTAGTTCGAAATAGCTTGTTGATCATATATATGCATAAAAAGAAGTCATATACTAGATTATTTTATTTTTTTCATTTCTCTTTCTCAATTATCTTGCTAGTATAGGCTAGCAAATTTATTTAGGAAGAAAAGCGAAAAAAAAACTTCTCTTAGCAACAAATAAACGGGTATATGACTACTTTTTTTTTTATACATGCACACGGATAACAAGCAATTCTCCAATATCACTCATTGATCAATAATATCTGACATATGCCTACAATAAGTAAAACGAAGTTGATCAGATAATATTTTATGTATCAATCAAGTTTTCATGCAATATCTCTCTTAGAAGGATTGAGAATGAATTATTGAGAAAACCAAAAAAAACAAGAACACAAAACAAATTTTGTCTTCTTCATTTCAAATAAACTCATCAAATGACAGGAGGCAAAAAGAAAAAAACTTTTTGATTTGTCATCCGTGACAATTAGATAGTCGTTTATACTAAAAGTGTATTTTTCATATGATGCAAATTTTGTTCTATGAGGCAATCATTTCATCTGTATTTTTAACCACGCCTTTCACCATACCGCAATTACATTTGCATCATTATAACCACATGTATCATAACCATTACGACCACAATAATTATGTCTCCTAACCAATTTTTCGTTTCCTTATCTCTATACAAAGTTATGCACCTTTTAATGCATAACAAGTGGCGAATGAAAAAAAAGAAAGGTAATCACATAGGAAAGTACAAAAATCAAAAGGTAATAATATATGATTAATGAAATAAATCATACGTATTGATCTATTGACAAAAAATAGTCTGTCATTTAATACTTTTGTATAAATTTATAGTACTGTATTTTAGCTACTAGAAAGAAAAAGGATACCATGTCTTTGTAATACAAAATCTCGTCTGTTATATGTTTCATTTCAAAATACAAACAGACGAAAAATTTATAAATCGAAGATGTTAAATATTTATCAACAAAAACCAAAAAAGAGTTATATGTATTTCACTTTTGATAATATAAAAATAAATGAGAAACAGACTGTTTATATTAGTATAAACAACATTCATTTTGCAAGAAAATAAAAACTTTTAAGATGATAATTTTGTGGATGTTTGTTTTTTCTTGCCATCAATAATAAGTCACTTTATGCATAGAAATTCATAAATAAAATAATTAGAAAAGAAGCAATTACTTTCATTTGCTAACACATAATTTCGCGTTTTATTGTACTGCAGTTTTAATCATCATATATTATCTTTTCAAGCAAAGATAACTGTCCAAAGTTCAAGGGCAATCATGTATAAACATAAAAATATACGATATTTCTTATCATATATACATGTTAAACAATACAAAAATAAAACGAGCGAATTATGCTTAACGCTATGTTTCAAATTCTTTCCCAAACTAAACATAAAATGTTTTCTTATGATATTTATGTTTAGCTGTATGATTAGAAATATATATATATTTTTTCAATAAGATTTAGTTGATAAAAATATGATTTAGATGATAAGAATCAGATTTATTATTACATCATTTTCAAATAGAATAATTGACTAACAAACGAATGATTGTAAATTTTCATGAAATATAAATCATTTTTGTTTCAAATAATTATTTTACTTTTGAAAACAAAAATTTTATATACTCTTATAAAATTCATTTCATATTGATATTCATCAAGGTAAGTCTTACAAATGAAAGATTTAGAAATGTAAAATTCTAATATTTGAATTAAAACAACAACAAGAGAAATACGATTATTTATAGATATTTGATGAACTTGAAAATTAAATAATATATTATTTTATTACTCTTTGAAATATTCATCATTTGTATTGTCTTCATATATATTTTTAAAGTATAAGAATTTAAAGTGTTTTAGTATAAGTAATTTAAAAACGTTTAGAATAATAAATAATTATCATGGGTATTACATAACTAGTACTCAGTTATTTTTATTACTTTTTTTTTGTTTTAAAGTCAACTCTCCACATAATATCAGCAAAACTATGTCCAATCTGAGATTAGCTGGTTGTTTCTAATTATTCAATCATGGCTTTATTTCGTTTGGGAAATGAAAAATATGTATGGATAGTTACTACTTGTAAATAGCTGTCGGAAAACTGTGAAATAGAAAATAGGCATATAATTATATTATTCTGAATAAAATTAATTAATTTTTTTTTAAAACGATAGTTACTAATGAAATTCATATTGCAATTCGACATTTATTTTATTGAAAGAAATATGAACAATAACATTATTTACACTTGATAGTAAGATTGTTATCTGAATATAGTTTAAGAGAAAATTCAGTTATTCAACTATATGATTATGGTACTGAGGAAGTTTATAGGTCTTTTTATACAATCATATCTACACGTTGTACTTTCTATATATAGATAAAACAATCAAGCAGATAATTGACTATTAACTACGATTAGCCCTAAAGTCAAATGTAAAGGAAACGAATGTAGACAGACGAATTGATTAGTGATATGTATAGTTTCAGCTGAAATGCTGTCTATCTTTCCATATTGTTAATTTTTCATCAAGAATGACGGTTCGAATAGTTTAATACTTTTTCTTCAAGTTTTTTTTTTTTTTTTTTTTTAATGTCGTACTTTTTCTTGTCGGTTAAATTTTCTGATTGATTATTATTTTTATGTCTTGTCATTGCTAATAAAAAAACAAACTCAAAAACTAAACGAAAAAAGTCGTCATGGATGATATGAGAGTCATGAGTGTGCTTGCATTCTGTGCAGTGATTATTTAAAAACAAATCAACCATAAGAAATACGGTTAACTGCCGTTAACCTACAATTTTCGAGTGGCTTATACGACATCGTTTTTGTTTTCTTAATTATGATGATATTGAGAAATAAGCACGAGCGTAACTTTTTCGTTCTTACACTATTGATCATTTCTTTAAGAAATATAACAAATGAGCAGTTCTTATGTTAGTAAGATGATTGATGACGTGCTATGAAAGAAAAGGAGATTTGAATATGCAACAAATATTATTTTCATCATTTGTTTTACTACTGGTTAGCAGTAAAAAGAAACATATAATTTCTTTTTCATTTTTATTTCAGATGAAATCTAGTCAATATATAAAAAGTAATAATGCATAAATAAAATCAATGTTTAGATTTTTCCTTTTTCAAACTTTATTTAAAAAATAGACAAAACAAAAGATTTAGTCACTTTCGTGAGTAGTATTAAATTAAAATTGCGTAGCATCCTAAAAGATTAGTCCGAAGAAAACAAACGTTGAACAACATTGATTAATAAATGCCTGGATAATAATATGTTTGTGGATAAAAAAGTGGTTGAGAAACCATTGATGATTGAGAAAATGCACAACCTGGACAGCTTGATGTTGCTGATCCATAAGATCCATAATAAGGAAATTGAAAAACCTACGTAAATGCACAATTAAAAATAAGAATGAATATAAAAAGACCAAAAACTCACCATGATTATTGATAAAAAGTTTTTTAATACTAATTGAAATGAGGTGAAGCTTTGGATGCTCTAACAAAATATTGGCAAGAATAATGTTTTGTCATATATATAAAGAATCACCTACCTCTGTTATATTGATGAGAAGTTGATTGTGGTTTGGTTGCAAAAACTAGTGACTTTATATACTGTGGAGTCTTGGGACATTAAAAAAAAGAGTCAAAATGCAAAAAATCATAAAACACTGTCGTAAAAAAAAAAACAAAAACACAAAAAAAACATTAAATGGTTGACTGGTTGCAGAGCATGATATGAATCGCACATGCAATGAGCTGTAATATACAAATAAAAGGAATTAAAATATTGGTTGAGGCCAAAGTTTGAGGAGAAAATATATTTTTGTTTTGATGATATTTAAAGTAATGGGTACTTTTTTTTATGTGTAAAGTTCATAAGGTCATTGTAAATCACAAACATAATAACATATTATAAATAATTATTTCGAAATATTATGATTATTGCTGTTCAAATCAATAATATATATTGGATTCTACAAATTTTTTTATTTAATCAATATATTTATTTTATTTTTTTTATAAAAATTTGTCTATGTAATTTCAACGGTAGTGAAAAAGTTTTTGTCAAGTTTGCAACTACAAATAATTATAATGTAAGTGATGAAAGTGAAATAAAAACAAGACATAAAAAAAATAAACGACTATTTTTAGAAGTATTGAACTTCTTTATATATTCTAACGATGTTGATTTTACTATTCATAGATTCAGGATTTTATCAATATTTTTGTATTTTAATTTTCTAACGTATCATATATATATATATATTAGTGTAAATAATATCTATTATTGTTCTCGACATACTTCAAACCAATAGTCGAAAATAAAAAATTGTCTGAATTCATGTGTCAATTATTTCATAAGAATATCTTTTAATTTTACATGTTTTAAAAATTAATACAAGTAGTAAAATGTCTTCATAATTTCAATATGAATTATTCGATAGCTAAAGTTTTCTATCGATGATAGAACAAAAATTGTTCTGATATTGTTATTACATAAATCAATTGACGAATAAGATTTGTATATTGATGTACTAAAATCTTTTTCGAAGAACTTATTTCTATAATTTAGTATTATTGAAAGAATATTCTAAATTTCCTAGACGTAGTATAATGTTTCTTAATCGAAAATGACCTTCAATATTCAATCGAATATTTCAGTAGAGAACAATTAATTTAATAATAATATCAATACAATGTTCTTTCTATTATTGATGAGAAACATTAACTATTGAATAGTTCATATTCTAATTATTTTTAACTATTTCATTTTGGAAACATTTTCTACTTGTATTAATTTAGAAAAAAAGTTGAATCAACGATATTCTTATTAAACAATTGAATTAAACATTTATAAAATTTTCAAAAAAACAAAAAACTTGTTATTTTCGATATTTGTTTTTTAGGCGTGATTGTAACAATAATAAATGTCATTTATATCAATTAAAGTTATATACTATCCGAAGTGATGTAGCGACATGCTAAATGTCAAATATTTTTTCTAGTCATGTCGATTCGACTTGTTTAATATTCGTCTAAAAATGTCTTCATTCAGAACTAGTCTAAAGTCTGCTGTATTCTTGAATTTTATTCCTGATCGCATCATTGACGGGCATCATCACACATATATATTCTAGTGTCTTTCTAGAGAAAGATTCATCCAGGAATACTTCAGAGTTGAACAGATCTCAATTTTCGAGATAAAGACAATATAGATCCGGTTAATATGGACCAGTCAGAAATTCATATAAAATTGAAAAAAAAGAAGATCATCATCAAACTAAAAAAAAATATAAGGTAAATGCTTAGATTTGCACTCGTATACAATTATTGAACTATATAATCGAGAAATTAATTTCCATGTCTTACGAAACATTCGTAGATGTTTTATTCGGAATTTTGTAAAATTTTCATATGAATAAAAAAAAAAAGTTTCTATTATAGCACAAAATAATATAGATAAGCTTGAATAGAACTATTTTATTTTGAAACAAAAATTCTTTTTTTTTCTGATCGTTAAGATTTCGAGAAAAAAAAAGATTTTGTTTTACTATGGAATATAACTGTTCAGTTAAACTATTTAACATGATAATAGAAATGCGTTTGTGAGACAAAGTTTGAGTATAAGATTTGCAAGGATCTAAATCTTAAAACTTGAAATAATTAATAAGGTGTCTTTTTCGAACGCATACATCAACATCCCACTCACATTATATATTTTTATCTGAATGAGATTTTACTTAGAGTTATGAACATAAATGTAGAGTTTGGAAGCTGATAATAGTGTGTGATTGAATTAATAAATATAGAGAGAATGAACAATAATGTAATTTAGCTTTTTTTTAAATGATAGTTTTTTTTATTCTTGATTATGACGATAATGGAAAATAAACACGAGAGTAGTTTTTTCATTCTTTCACTATGAATCGTTTCTTAAAGAAATATAAAAAGGAAATAAATCTGAAACGGACATTTAGATGAAAAAGGAAAGAGATAAAGAGTTTTGATAAGCGAGCAATTTCTATGCTAGCAAGACGATGAAGAAATAGGCATAAAAGAAAAGGAACAGTCATTAGCAGTAAATAAAATAGTATATGGTCGGTTTTATGCATATACATGGTCTAGAAGCAATTTATGAATAAGAATCATTATATTTTATTTCATGATTCGTTTAATTACCGTTCGAAATTTAGAAAAAAGCATATCGTTTCTTTTTCATTCTGATCTGAGGTGAAATGTACTCAATAAATGAAAAGCAATGATGCACGAACAAGATCAATGTATAGATTTGTTTGTAATTTTTATTTAAAAACAATAAACAAAAATATTCCTATTCCATTCATGAGTAATGCTAATTTGAAATTTTCTAATATCCTACTACACTAAGTTCAGGCAATAAAAACGTTGAACATTGATTAGTAAGTGCCTGGATAATAATATTGTTGTGGATAAAAAAGTGGTTGAGAAACCATTTGTGGTTGAGAAAATGCACAACC